>JAOEHY010045444.1:123594-142723 GCA_025447955.1 Psilopsiagon aurifrons
TTCCCCGGCTCATCCATTTTCCCCTTCTTGAAAATGGGGGTTATATTTCCCTTTTTCCAGTTGTCGGGAACTTCACCTGAGTGCCGTGATTTTTCAACTATGATGGACAGTGGCTTAGCAACTTCATTTGCCAGCTCCTTCAGGACCAGCGGATGGACTTCATCAGGTTCCATGGACTTGTATACATTCAGGTTCTTAAGATGGTCTAGAACCAGATCCTCTCCTACAGCAGGCCCAGGGTCTTCATTCTCACTATCCCCGCGTGTGCCTTCCAAGACGTGGGTGGTGTGGTCAGAGCTTTTGCTGGTAAAGACTGAAGCAAAGAAGTCATTAAGAACCTCAGCCTGCTCCATATCCAGGGTAGCCAGTTCTCCCGATAGCTCCTGGAGAGGCCCCACATTCTCCCTAGCCTGTCTTTTATTTGCATTGTACCTATAGAATCCCTTCCTGTTGTCCTTAACATCCCTAGCCAAGTTTAATTCTAAGTGGGCCTTAGCCTTCCCAACCTGGTCCCTAGCTTCCCAGACAACATCCCTTCCCAGGCCTCCTGTCCTTGCTTCCACCTTTTAGGAGCCTCCTTTTTCCTCAGCAGCTCCTTATCCATCCAAGGAGGTCTCCTGGCCCTCCTGCAGCACTTCCTTCTAGTAGGGATGCATTGCTCCTGAGCTTGCAGCAGGTGATCCCTGAATATCAACCAACAGTCTTGGGCACCCCTGCCCTCTAGGGCTATATCCCATGGAACCTTACTGAGCAGGCTCCTGAAGAGGCCAAAGTCTGCTCTCTTGAAGTCCAGGGCAATGAGCTTGCTGCACGTTCTTCTTACTGTCCTGAGGATCTCGAATTTGACCATCTCATGATCACTGCAATCAAGGCTGCCCTGGAGCATCCCATTTCCAACCAGCCCTTCCCTGTTGATGAGCAAGAGGTCAAGCACGGCACCTCTCCTTGTCATCTCCTCTATTACTTACAGAAGGAAGTTGTCTTCCACACAATCAAGGAACTTCCTGGATTGCTTGTGCTGGGCCGTTCCATCCCTCCAACAGATATCAGGGTTGTTGAAGTCCCCCATGAGAACAAGGACCTGCGAGCGTGAGGCTGTTCCTATCTGTCTATAGAGTGCTTCATCCACAGAGTCCTCTTGATCAGGCGCTCTGTAACAGATCCCCACATTAATGTCTCCCATCGCTGTTCTCCCTTTAACCCTGACCCACAAACTCTCTGTTGACTGCTCACCTGTCCCCAGACAGAGTTTCATACTCTCCAGCCTATCCCTAGCATAAATAGCAACTCCCTCTCCCTGCCTACCAGGCCTGTCATTCCTAAAGAGCCTGTAACCTTCTATTCCAACACACCAGTCATAGGAGCCATCCCACCATGTTTCTGCGATGCCTATGATATCATACCCCCGTGGATGTGCACACATCTCTAATTCCTCTTGTTTGTTCCGCATGCAATGGGCATTTGTACAGAGGCATCTGAGCCGAGCTCCAGTTGAAGCCGGCTCACCGGCTGGAGCAGCTGGAATATCTCTACATTGCTCTGAACGTTTATTATAGATGCTGGCAAGTGAGTGGGTGTGCTGGGATGGAATGATGCCCACCTCCCCCAACACATCTAGTTTAAAGCCTCCTTGACCAGTCTGGCAAGCCTCCTACCAAATCCACTCTTCCCTTTCTTTGTCAGACCAGCTCCACAAGCCTCCAGTAGACCTGGCCTACGAAACAGAGTTCCATGTTCAAGGTACCCAAACCCCTGACTATAGCACCACTCTTCTAACCATTTATTAACTTGGCCAATCCTCCTAGCCTTTATGATTGCACTAACATAAGCAGGTCCACCAGGGCCAGCTAGACTAACAGCAAAGAAAAGCATATCATGCCATAAGAGTGCACAGGCTTGTCCTCAACATTTCTGCTTCAGGTACCAGCTGGGATCTCACCTATGTTCTCCAGCTCATACAAAGTGTGATGTCTGGACAGAAAGGTTTGGAAGTGAAACAGCAGATTATTTTATTTGGTGTGCCATTATTTTGAATTGTCTTTTTTTTTAGTGATCCTCCAGTGATATGTCAGTGGAGCTTTTCCTCAGCTTTTAAAATTATTCAATGTTGTATCTTGGTCTTTTGTTAAGAGAGCCAAGCAACATCTCAGCCATTTGTCAAGTTTCAGGAATGGGAGATCTCAAGCTGCTGAAGTGATAAATGATCACTCCCTTGCAAGGGCTTATCTGCCTTTTCCCTAGGAAGGAAAGAGACAGCACCTATTACTGTAGTCATCCACATAGGGTTTCTAAAGAGAAAAGAAAGAAATAAACCCAGATTCCTACAGATACTGCTTGTGATGCTGAACTTCCTTTAGAGAGAAATGGGACCTGCTGGAGACCTGGTGAGATTCAAGCTTTCCTTTCCTAATAATAAGGAAAGCTTGTCCCATAATAAAGGCATATGGCTCATGGCATAGGAGATGTGGGCTAAATCCTACCTATGGGCAGCCTGTGCAAATAATTTGGACATTGTCTGTCTCTGTCCCTTACCTCTAATCACAGCCATGTGATTAGCTATAATCAACTACTACTCAGTGGAGAGAGCCAGCATCAGGGGAAAGGTGAATTGATGACTGATAATTAAAAAAAAATATAAATAAAGTTTAAATTTCCCAGCAGATAAAATACAAATATTCAGAGCAAGCACAGCATGCTTGCAGCTCCTCCTAAACAGGACAATTCCAAGAGCTCTCCAGAAAGCAGGATAATCCAAGACATACCCCTAGTGCCTGTGGGTTTAGTCTTTGCAAGAACAAAGAATTTGTTTTTCAGTTGGTGCCAGAATTTCATGCCTAAAGACATTCACCAAGTTTCCACCTGAGTAAACTCCTGGATCACCAGAAGACAAAGAAAAAGGAGTGACCAGTATATCTTAATTCCTAACAAAAAGCATTTTGAGGTAGTTTAAAGTGTGCATCCTATCACAGCCAGGAGAGGAGCTTCTGAATTATTTAGTAACCTCAGGCCTTTCAAAAGGAGAAGAAACTCATTGCCCGGTTCCATGGGACTTAGATGAAGTTGTGTGGGTAGGAGTATTAGATATTTATTCACCACGGACTTTGATAAATAATGTACAGGTTCAACTGCTACTAACAAGATCTCTGAATGGTGAAATCTCTGCAGTAAGCAAATAGAAATGTTTCCTCTGTCGACTGCATAAGTGAGGTCCCAAACTCATCAAAAAGAAACCCAGGCTGCATTTTGTAAAAATCAGCCAGCTAAACAGAAAGCTTCATGGCAGTGGACAAAAATATTCTGCTTCATAGTTATCATTATGGACCCAGTCTTATCTGGTATACAGTACATTTGGTGGTTTATTAATATAAGCCGGGACTACCAGATCAGAGGGGCCCTCTGTGCAGTATCATAATGCTTGTCACTCAGAGTTGTGAGAGAAATGAGGAAATTGTCTTGTTCTTACAGTGAACAAGCAAAAAGCATCTGAACCCCCCTGCTCAAAACCCAGAGAATTTTCAGCCGAATGTATAGAAGGGGAGTTCTCCACTAACACTGCTAAATGTACAGAAGCAGAATTTATGCGCATTCTTAAATAGTGTATCTTTCTCATCCTTTTTAAATAGATGGCCCAGAGGCCTTCTTTAAACCTCCTGTCCCACTCTTCTTTTGAACTAACCCCATTTATACTTTTGCAGTTGGATGTGCACATTGTCAAGCAACAGTGACATCAAGTGGTCTGGCTGGCTTAGCTGATGACTAACATTTTTGTTTCCCCACTCATCCCAAGGCAGATATTGATCGTCATCAATCCTTTATGTAAACAGATCTGAAATAAATCCAGTATCAGACATTTATCCTGTTGAGGGTATTGCTCATAAGCTTGATTTAAGTTATGTTTATATGTGAGTATAGTATGATTTACAAGAAACCTTCCAACATTTCACTGTATGGTAGTTTAAAAGTTCTCTATCAGAAATATACCTGTATAATCGTGACAGTAAGAAGATTAAGAGCCACCTTCTCCCATCTGATCTATAGCACAGGTAGACCAATGCAGCAGGAATGAGTCTTATTTATTGTTTGTATTTCTTGAATGCCTAGTATCCACCAGCAGAGACCAGGGCTCTGTTGTGCTAGATACTGCAAACACATGAGGAAAAATGTTCACAGTACCAAGAGACCTTGTAGTTTCCCTGATGAGAAATGAAAAAGGCAGAAACAGTCAGCAGATGGGAGAGCGCAAGACTGTGAAGACACAAAAGCAGCATAGCAATGTAGTCCTGCCCACCAGCTTCCTAAGTAACAAGAAGGAAGCATAAAACCCTTTTATGGCTACACAGCCCATAAAAATATGAAGGCAATTGTGAATGGCAAAAGCACCTCTGTTTGCTGAAGGTATCTGGTGATGGAATGAACTGCTAGAAGAGATCCATTAAATCCAAGGTCTAACCACCCCCTGGGGCCACAGCCAAACCTTCTCCTTTCCCCTAGTGATATCGCCAATGGCAGGTCCATCTCTGCTTCTCAAAGACAGCAGCTGAAATTGTATAGCCATCCCTCAAACCTACTAGCTCTTTGAAGATTTCAGAGATGTGCTACCTGATGAGTACAAACTATTGTAAAGATACAGCTGCTTTTGAAAGGAGAACGTTTCCCTCCACGCTCCTTCATCAGTGACCACAGTGGTGTATATGAAGCATACTTATCATCTTTCTGAGGTGTCTTTTTGTTTCAGCAGTAGTGACATGGCTGCAAGGCAAACTGGAGGAGGTGATATGAGCATGCCAGCTTTAACCTAGTAGTGTCAAGCATAAGATCATGGAAGACATGGGAGAACGCACCTTAAAACCATGAATAAGGATGGTAGAAGGAGAAAGGCGCATGGTCAGGGCTGCTTTTGCCTTCCACATTAAAGGTGGTGGTCAGAGCCATACATCTGCACAGCCTCTCCAATCTGGCTGCAGCTGTCCAACCTCCAAGCTAACCACCAGGCACATACCCAAGTCCCTGGTTGCCACCGGGTGTTGAAGCCTACACAGGGCACCTTCAGAGGTACTGGTAATCATGCTGGCACCTGGCACTGATTCCTCTTCTTGTACTAAAACCACATTTTCAGTTTGCTGTACATCCACAGCACCACATGGTTCCTTTGCATCAGAACCACAATATGAGGGAGACAGATTTCCCACTAGAGTAAAGTGTAAGGGGCCAGGTTGACCATGGTCTTATCCCATGTTTCTTTCCCATTTCCTAACACTGAAATAGCCAAACTCCCCCCTATATTGAAAAGTTAGCTGGTTTAAATACCTGTGTCTTATGGTAGAGCCCTAGTAGGGGTTTCCAAGACTCCAAGTCCAGCTGAGCAAAATAATAGTGTCTCTTGGCACACAGCAACATGCTGCACACTCAGAGTGATCTGTATGGCACATGTGCAGCAAACCAAGTGCCACAGTGGGGAGAAAAGAAGCCTTCAGAGCTGGGAGGCCTAGATTATAGGCCCCACTGCCCCATGCTTTAAGACTGCCCTGGTTATTGCTGAGTACAGATGCAAGTGAAAGAACATGTTCCTTGTTATTAGCTATTCACCATGTGTGCTCCAACATTCATTAGTCTCCTGTTCAACTAGAGTTATTCAAGTAAGGAGCAGAGACAATGCCATATGACTTATGTGAACACACACACCGTGAATAATGAGTAGTGAATAGCCAAAGTGAACCTCTCACTGTAGTGAAAATGCTCTGTCCAAACTGTTTAACAAATACTTACGAATAATATTCCCGTTGATGGAAATTTGATCTTGTTGAGGAGTAACTGATGCACGCCCAGAAGAAAATGAAAAAAAAAAAAACCCAAACCATCTCACATCCCTATAATTTACTGAATTTACTCACAGTGAATAATCTCAGTGGGCTCTACTTTCCTGCAACTATGGGAATCCTCCCTTGGATCCACAAGAGGAGGAAGTACAGCTTTGTATATCTACACACAATATTTTTTTTGTTGCTGTTATGGCTTTTTGCAGTTTCCTAGACAGTAGCAATACTGAAATAATTTCCTCTGACAGCAGACTGTTAAGTGGAGACATAGCAGAAAAACAGGAAATGTTGCAGCCAAACAGGGGCTCATTCACCCTTTTGTTTTTTGAGGGGAAGGATATTCCTTCCAATATCAAGTTGCTATTGGATGCAGGGGCCATGCAAAATGAATGGAGATACACAGACACAGACTTGCTCCATCATTCAGGTGTGTCAGGGGATGACATTTACTCTGTCTTTCTCATGTTGGGTTGTCATGTTGCGTTCAATTCAGTACTCAACCCAGAAATGAGAGGTGGCAGGATCAGAGGGGTAAGACAGGTAACAACCAAGATTACATGAGCCAGGAATTCTCTTTTACAAAGAAAAAAATAAAACTAAATCTAGCTGCAACTCCTGGTTATTATGCTAATAACAGGTGGGCTGGGCAGATATGCACAGGCTATGCATGAGCACATTGGGTAGCAGCTTTAAAACTGCTCCAATTGGCTTAAGGTTGCTGCTGAGGAGACACTAATGTATAAGACTTTCAAAGCAACCAAAAGCCTAACAGAATCTGAAACACGTCTTCTGCATTGTGTTCTGCACAAAGTGCTGTGAGCCTTGACTTAAGTTACAGAGACGCAAGCTGAAAGAGAGGGCCTGAAGCCACAGCTTGATCCTAATGTAAAACTTATTCACCTCACCAGAAGAATCCAGCATAGTGCTATGAGCCAAATTTTCACATCATCTGCACTCTGGCATAACACGTATCATCATCCTCAGAAAGTATATATGACCTACCGTAAATAGCAATATATAGACCCAAGATGCTGAAAAAGTTTGCCCTTTGCAATTGGGATCAACTTTTGTTCTTAACACACCTCTTTGGTCCATTTAATTTCATGTTGCTCTGGTTTGTTTTTTTGCACAGGAGCCATGGGTAGTGCTGCAGATAGAGGGAAAAATCCCAGGGCTGTGTTAAAAAATTTCCAGATGTAAAGCAAAATGGATTAATACACTTTTCTACAAAGTGGTAAAATGAAAACACAGCCGATGGACTTCCACACGGTTTGCCTCAGGCAAAGAGCATTCCATTAAAATAAACATACATTTGGTTACAGCAAATTAAATGTTCCCAAGGAGGAATAGCTTGAGGTCAAAGGTCAAGCCACTTTACTTGCACACATGTTTTCAATCTGTTTGACCTCTGTGATCAGCAAGGCTCAGATGTACAAAGGGGAAGAAGCTTGAAAGAGATTGGGAAGAATGAAAAATTCAAAGAAATGCATAAATGAAGGGCCTAACATAGCTATAAACTCCCTGTACTGAGAGAGGAAAAGTTGTGAGGAGCTTTTTTTGTGATCTTTCTCTGGGTAATAAAGGACTTGGAAGATCTTGACCATATTGCAGAATAATGTTGTTTTCTCATCAGCTGGGACAGAAAGAATCACTCTTAAGTTGTTGTGGCTGGGATTTGTGCGGCTCATGGTGAGTGCACTTTAAAAGATTCAAGGGAAGTGGATCATAAAGAAAAAATGTGCAAGTGAAAGACTTTCTGCTGAGCCAGTGTCCCGTTTCATGCACACTCCCTGCTGAATGTGCTCTAGAGGCTCTCTTACAGGAAGCCTTTTGGAGCAGGCTAGTGCCCAAGAAACCAGGGCGTTGGAGCAATTAGGCAGAGCACAGCACCCTGCCAGTGTGCCAGGTGACAGCTTCCAATGCAGCCTTCACCATGGCTCAAATCGACAAGGGATGAGCAGTACGTGCCCTGACTCCTTTATGAGACTAACCTCACCTAAGATTTTATTCCTGCACTCTGGAGAGTTCTAGGAGGCAGAGGAAAAAGGGTGAGCTGGAGCAGGCAAAAGGGGGTTGTGTGTTTTGCTTCTCAGCTACCTCCCTTCATCTCCTCTCTAAAAGATATCAAGAGTCAGGATCTTCATCAGCGTGTGAATGGTTCGAACACAGTATGTCCAAAGAAAAACAAGAATACCAAACAAACCTCAGTTGAAGGCTCTTCCTAAGCTTGCTAACTTCAGCATACATATAGCCCAGAGTGCTACGAACTACAGGCCCTTTTATTGCCAGCACGGGTTTATGATGCTTGCTAATGCTGCACATTCATTGCCCTGGCAGACAGCGTTAGACTGGCTTTCCCCTGTGGCTGGTGCTTGAGAGAGGAGCCTCCCAGCAGTGGCTGTTCCTTGCAGCCGAGCCTTAATCAGGTCAACAAGAATGGATTTTGCTTCACACTCCCAATGAAAGGCTGTCGCATGAGCAGAGTGGAAGTCCACAGATCCTTTGGTCAAACCAGACTGTTCCAGAGCCACATTTGGTCAGATTGCTGTTTTGAAGGCAGTCAGTCTAGCTGCGTGTTATTTCACAAGTAATCTGTATCCTATGGGTTAGCAAAGCCATTGGCCTCTCACTATCTATGATAGCTGTGTTGTTGCCTGTATCACTGCAGGAAAAAAGAAAGGTGTTTTACACCTTTTGCAGGTTATTACTGCGGGCTGATCCATGCAAAGTGCTGCAGCTTCAGGTTTCCTCCCTGGGAACTCATCACCCACCCCATATGTTACAGGCACCAGTGTGACCAGTGCATCTGCTATGCAGAGCCCTGGCCTCAGCTGGGGGCTTGGGGCTCATTTGTGCACCCACCAGGGATCAGAAGGTTCAAGTGGCATTTCCACCAGGACTTTCAAAGCTCTTTCATCTTCTCAGCTGCTCTAAAGCAGCAGATAACCACAAATGCATTTTTCAAAAGGGGAGTGTGGAGGCATCTCTAATAGTTCCTGATCAAGAAAAGCATCTCTGTGTTTGTCATGAATCCATGTTCTCAGTGGTCCTGAAATCCCAAAGCCAGGACCTCAGCCAGCATGAATAAGAGGACCTGAATCAATTTCGGCTATATGATATGAGTTAAAATCCACCGAAAATCTGGAAGGCAGTGTTCAGTAAGTGCACAACAATCTAATGTGCTTCAGCTGCAAAACAACCACAAACTTCTGACCAAAATCCACCCTGTGTTGAGTCAGTCCCAAAACTCACGCCCCAGAGCTTTAAGGAAGCAGGAATCCTGAAGTCAGGCTTGAATAATTTGCAAGATCAATGCTATTTACACCTTACTCGATGGCAGCAACACATCCAGAAGGGGTTTTCTACACCTCTCTTGGAGTAGCTGGGATCTGTAAGGTCAGCTTTTTTATTAACAGGTAAGTCTGTGCCATGTGAGGAACAGCAGAATTTACACTTGCCATCTGCAAAATGAATTACATGTTCCAGACATCTGCAGCTTCACAAATTATAACACAGTGTCAACAGTGCACCTGTGAGGAGATTTTAGACAACAGGAGCAAAGAAACTGCCAGTGCGCCAAGGGGATGCACACGCATAAATGCTGGGAAGGCATTTGGCTGCTACCTGCTCAGCTGGCTGAGTTTTTCGCTCCTGCATGCCCATCCACAAGCAGGTTTGCACCACCAACACCCAGAGTGCACTCTTTCATCAACTTTTTAAGGTTTAACACTCTGTAATTATGTGCGGTGATGAAGCTCTGCTCGGCATTACTCTGCAGCCCCCCTTGAGCATTCCTGGTGTAGGGCCACTAGGGAGAGGGAGCAGACAGTGAGGCCTGGGGTTTTGCATATGAGATTAAGGACTGAAGATCCTGATCATTTCCCTTTTATCTGTCTGTGTGCTGTAGCATTGAAGTCTCTGCTTTTCCTGTGTTATATTCAGTGTGCAGAGTGACTCATCTGCAAGCACAAATTACCTTGCTAAAGTATTCTTAGGAGAAATAATTAGCCACCAGCACCTCCTCTCCAGCCTCCTGTATGTGCCTCCGGGGACTGGGGCGCTTGACATAAATCATTTAGTCCCGAGCCCTAGCACACACCTTTCCCAAAGGACTCCATAATTGGCAAAGTAGTTGCCAACCGGGTTTAAAGCGATTTGAAATTGTTTTCCATACAGCCTTGCTGATAGCAAAAGGTTTCCCACTTTCCTCAAGCATGAGTTACAGTAACATGATTGGATGTAACCCGTTACTCAGTTCAAGCTGTGATTCTGATACAGTATAGACAATATAAATTCCCCAGAGCTCTGTGAGGCCACCTCAATGGTCCATTTAAGTCCAATTCAATTAGGCTCACTATAGTTCTTAGGATTTCTTAGGTATGTTTGCAGCAGCCTTGGGGTTTGAATGTGAGAACAGTATTCATCCAGGAGTTTTAAATTAGGTCTCAGGTGTCATCATTCTAAATGAATTATTACAGTGGTGTGTTCATGCCATTACAGGTAAGGTTATGTTAGTATCTCCACTCAGCCATATTAATGCGCCGAGGTCTGGAGCTGGGTATGTAAGGTCCTTGCCTTACAGCGACTTTTTTAACCCCTTTTCAAAATAATCAGGATGCCAGGCACCAAGCTGTATTTAAAATGCATGTAAATAAGTTGTTTACTTTCAGCTTCTGACTGTCAGCACTGTGGTTTAGGATATGCTGATATGCCCATAGTAGCACTGCCAGTGTGCTCCCCTTCACAGTGAGATGGGGAGAAAAGTGTCCTTGTCCTGCCTGTCTCACCGCCGCTTTGCCTACGGCAAATAAGTGGGCAGTGGGGAAGTGCAAAGTAATGGGGAAAGGAGCGGGAGCTGCTGTCCTGATCACATCTTCCTTTCAGTCGTTGGATTTTGGAGTCTTCTGATTTTGCTTTATTTCCCTAGCCACAGCTGGTGGGGAGGGAAACATAAAGATGTGCTTTATTTTGCTTACCACAGCTTTTCTCCATTTGTGTCTGAGTCTGATCTCTCTCCGGTATTTAACACTCCTCTCAGTGCTTTCAGGAATGATTGTGGTGAGGGGAGGGAAGTACTTTAGCAGCCCAAATGGCCCCTCTGTATGTTGTATCTACAGATGGACACCATTTGGTTCTTCTAACAAGGCAATGCAAACGCCAGGTATGCAGATGAAGCTTACTTCAAAGAGGGAAGAAAGAAGAAGTGGAGAAGATGTTAAATTTTAAACAGGTAATTCTGGAAGCCTAACTGGCATTTGGATTGATTCCCGAGGCCAGTATTTAAAGGGCAAATGTATCGCATCTTTATTGGCCTACATGGCGTAATTGTCTTATGATTTTACTCTGGTCCCATTCTGTGGCTCCAGCATAAAGCGAGACCCCTTTGGTCCATCACTGTATTAATAGGGAAAAGCGCAGTCCTGCTAGGACTGAAAAGAGAAGGGGCAGAGCATATTTCACAGGTGGAGGGCCGAGGAAGACAGCAATCAGGTGGCTTGTAGTTTTACAGAGACTGTCAGGTCTCCTGGACCCAAGCCTCCTGAGACCCATGTGGTACTTTCTAGAAGAGCATCCTAACTCTCACAGCCATAACCTTTTCCTATTGCTTTTGTCCTAGAAATTTCACCTAGTTTCTCTCCATTCAGATTTGGTATGCCCTGCCCCTATGCTCCTGGGAGAAACATGCCAATATTTTGCCTGTGTTATGTGGGGGAATAATTGGAAGAAAAGACTCAAAATCTCTTTCCTCTGCTATCTGTCATATCTTTGCTAGGGCAGACTGTAGCCCTAAGGTCCTTCCAAGATCAAATAAATGCCTCCAGGAAGAAAAGATCAAAGAAGAACAAAGCTTAAGAAGTCAGTAGTCTGAGTATTTCCTTCTATTAGAGTGGCCCATCATGATTCAAGCAGTCTCTTGTGTTAGAGAAATTAAGGGGCAAAGCATGCTTCTCCAGAGACACAGGCCTCCCGGTGAGGGAGAGCATCCTGAGGGCACATCCAAACAGGCAGGAATCACTTCTCTTCTCCCAGCCATCTAGAAAAGAGTCAGACCTTATCCACAGGCCAAGTAGCAACATTAGTACTGATAGTTTCCAAGATTCACAGCAAGGCTTGTGAGCAGTGCGCCTCTAGCACAGGCTTGGCGAAACTCATGCTTCTGATCACCTCTCTGTCTCTTCTGCCTGGCGCAGCCGAGGTCCCATTCTGGCCAAGCACAGCGACATGAGGGCTGGGAGGGCCATGATTCCTCCAGAGGCATTCAGAGGACACGCTGAGGAATGGCCAGTTGTTTCTAGACTTGAGCTGGGTTATCCTGACTGTCTCATTTTGCCATGTGAGTTTTTCCATGGGATTAACACTAAATGGAGAGCTGTGTACTGTGCACAGATTAACAGTTTATCAAACATGTTAGGTGCTGGATGTTTTCCAGCCTTTCTCTGGTATTTCTTTCTAGTAAAGGAATTTCAGCAATTCATTTTCTTTTAGTCAGCTTCATTCTTTCAATTTTTACTTTTGTTTCCTCACTCTTTTTTGGCCTCTTACTTGCTCCTTTTAATATGCTACTATCAAAGTACAATCAAGGTCACTGAAGGGTTTAATTCATGGGACTGTTCTTTGTTTGCAGAAACCTAAGGAAATCAGATACAAATGACTTAAAGTTAGTCACATATGTAGATATCTTATTTGGTCAAGACTCCAAGAAAAGGGAAAGTGTTAAAAGTAAAATAAGTGTCTCCTAAGGAAGAACATTGCATTGCAACATTTTACGTTGCTCATCAGAACGTTTTTTTCTTCAGGTACAGCAAAATCCTGTGCCTTCCTGAAGTTTTATGTAAGCAATTAGTTTGTACAAATGTATTTTCTTAGCATTTAAGGCCTTCCTTGACCCAGGAAGCAAAGCAAGCATAGGCTAGGGCCAAGGTACTCTTCCCTACCCATTTCCTGGCACCCTGCAGCTCGGCTCCCACACTTGCTGGTCCCTGATGTGCAGCCTGAGTCACCTGGCTGGAGTCTCACTGCCCCCAGACCTCTGTGTGCAGGGAGAACTGAGTAAATGAGTGGCCACAGGGGATGGCAGAGGCGCCCTAAAGCTGCTGCTGGGGGATCCTCCTGGCTCTCTTGCCTGGACCATTGTTGGAGAGGGACATTTGATGGCATGTAGTGGTAAGAAAAGGGGGAATGGCTTTAAACTGACAGAGGGGAGATTTAGATTAGATATTATTAAGAAGTTCTTTACTGTGAGGGTGGTGAGACACTGGCACAGGTTGCCCAAAGAAGCTGTGGCTGCCCCATGGCTGGCAGTGCTCAAGGCCAGGCTGAACATGGCTTTGAGCAACCTGGTCTAGTGGAAGATGTCCCTGCCCACGGCATGGAGTTGGAACGAGATTATCTTTAAGATCATTTCAACCCAAACCTTTCTGTGATTCTAGATTCTAGGACTGGCTGAAAAGAGATTTGAGCCAGAGATTTGTTGCCTTATTTCTTCACTTCTTGTGTCTATAGCATTTTTGCAGGCTGTGCCCCAGGCAGTGAAGAATCCTCTGAACCGTTTTTTGGCCCAAACGTGACACTCCACGGATGCTCCTTCTGTCCTGTATCTCAGCTAACTTCATCACGTCTTAGTTTCTTTTCCCCAGCATCAATAATAAACAGATTCTGTCACAAAAAAAACAGCGCTGGCAGGGCACAGCCTGGGAGCTCTCAAAATGTGGCACCCAGAGCATTCATACCCCATACCCAAAGCACCCACACGGACCCTTTGCGTGAGACAGGACTGCTCGGAGACACCCAGAGCAGTAGATACCGCAGAGGGTGCCAAAATCTGTTCTGCCGCCCGGCTTCCACCGTATCCCCTCGGTCTGCGTCTGCCGGGGGGATTCGGCAGAACAACAGTGACATCCAGTGGCCACCCGGCAGCGTCGTGTAATTCCTGCTGGAGGCGTTACTCGGGAGCATACAGGGGCTCCGCCTTCGGTTTGTGAAAAGAGAAATGATGTGCGAAGTGCTGCCAGGCTGTAAGACAGCAGCCTTACGGGAAACGCGTGTCTCGCTTTCCAGCAGCAAACCTGCGCGCTACTAAAGGCAACTGAAAAGGAAGAGTCGTCCCTGGCTTCAGATCAGAAACTACACAAAGAATGCAAACTAAAATACTTTGAGCAGGGAGAGGTTATTTCTGGAAGGGGAAGGTGACCTCCATGCCTCTGGCCACACAAAAGCAGAGAAATGATGGAGAGTAGTCCCACATTAGCGAAACCGGCTTGGCGTTATTATCTCTGTCTCCTCCTCGTTTCAAAACTCATGACTGGCTATAAATCTTCCAGCTGCAGTCAAGGGACTTATAAAAACCCACAAATGCTGTGATTCTCCTGATATCTGCCCATTGCTGGAACCTTGGCTGCAAAATAGTGAGTACCAGGAAACAGGCAAAATCAAAGGGTCAGTGATGCTGCAACCTCTCTGGCTTCTTTTCCCCAGTAGTCCAGCTTTAGTGTAAATGATGACAAGAGCTACCCTTACAAAACTGACCTGAGGCTAAGCCTGCACTGGAAACCTCTATCTGTGGAACCACATTGGTTTAAGCAGTGACATTTTTATTCCTGTTTTTTATTCCTGGTAAATCCCTAGAGCAGGATTAGCTGTACTAGCAAAAGCTCCCGTGAAGGAGTGATGGGAGGCAAGTTAACAGGCAGTAGTCTCCGTTCACTAGTGGTGCCTGGGGCAGCCCTAGCTCAGTCTCTATGTCCTTTTCTCCTCACCCTCCTCCTTCTGAACCACAGCCCATTGCCCATGAGCTGTGCCTGCGCTGGAAGGCTCTGCAGCTGCACCAGATCAGCTACAAAGCAACCCTTCATTGTCACCCTTGCCTGTAATGGTGTATAAGGTCACTTATACAGCAACATCCCAGTATTTCCAAAAATATGAATTTACTGGCAATAGTACTGATTACAAATACTTCAAGGCAATTTACCACCTACACCAATCTTTCCTCTCATAAGATCTATAATAGTAAAAATACTCATCAGGTGGAAAAATGCCATCATAAAGGAAGGAGAAGTCTCCGTGCATCTGAGTCATTGCTTGTGCATTAAAGATCAAAGAGTGGAGTAACTACATGAGAATCCACTTCCCAATGTCATCATCCTTGGCTGCACTGTAGATACTATAGCTCCATCATTTAAATAAGTTACATGGATGCTGAGAGAGGAATCCATGACCCATAAATGTTGAGAAGTAGCTTCTTGGTTCCTGAGAGGAACGAAAACCAGATAATTAATTAAGGCACCTAGTAGTTTTGGTTCTATTTTTTGCAGTAGCTCCAGGGACATTTGGGGCTGTCGGTGAATTGGAAAAAAATCAATAATTAACTGAGAAGCAAACATTTGCTGTTATAGGTCATCCCTTGCAACCTCAAGCAACAGAAGAGGAACCCTGTTCTCAAGATCTCCCTCCCTGGGGCTGGTTGAAGACATTGGCAGGACGTTGGTATGGTCACCTCCCCCTGCCACATGGCAGATCTGAAGGACAGGTCCCCTTGGGGCCTGCTGCTAGAGCAAGAAGTTGCACTGTCACTCGGAGTCGTTGCTTGCTTCTCCCATTTGTGTGCCGCTCACAAAAGTGCCTGGGACATCCCCTTCCATCCAGTCTTGCTCCAGCCCTGCTCCTACTGCCTAAGAATCACTTTCTTTCTGGAAACCCTGGAGGTAGTTTCCTCACTAGCAGTGAACACTTTGGGGATACACCTGGGGCAGAGCTGGACCTATCCTGGATGGGATGGCACCAGCAGGTAACTGATGGCACAGGAGAGCCTGCACAGGGGCCACTTCCAGAGGTACGCCTGTGGATGAACACACAGGACACAGAAAATTCTCTTTCCCAGTATACACCACGCTTAACCTCTGATGATAAAATGAGTTTTTAGCAATGTTGCTTTTGTAGCTGCCTTTGCTGGCTGCCCTGGCAGGCAGGCTGGGAGGCAGGCAGGCAGGCAGAGGGATATGCTCCTTGTCCTCATCAGGGACCTATTCTCATTGCAGGGCACCCATGACTGCTGCATGTGTGGAGGGTGAGGAGAAGGAGAAGGATGTTCTCTGCTTTTCCACTCGTCACTTAGCAGCTGCAGTGAAAGAGGGACTCACCCAGCCTGTAAGAAAAATGTACATCTCACCCAACTCTCTTATTCAACAGTGTTGGATACTGCTGCTGCCTTCCCCTCCCAGCCCATGGGAAATCAGCTGCTGCTAGGTGCACAGCAGCTCCAGCAAGGGTCCTGGGTCAGCAACAGTGGTGGGAATGTGCCAGGCCTCCTGGAGCCAAGGTGCAGCTGTCAGCACAGGAGGCGGGTGCCAGAATTACACCAGCACCTCATTAACCTGGAAAAGCAGCTCTGCACAGCGGAGGAGGCAGGGATGGCCGAGGAGGGGGAGGCCAAGCTGCTGCTCCAGCTTCAAAGTACAGGCCATAATTGACAGCTCCAGGCTGGCAGGCAGCAGCGAAGGAGAAATCTGTAGACTTGTCCTCTCAATGTGAGGAGAGAGGCTCATGGCTCTCTAACAACCTTGCTTCAGCATCACCTTCATTTTCATGCGCGTAATAGCTACCAGCAGCAGCATCTTCTGTCAATTGCTGACAAAGGATCCCACCTGGCACCATGCAGATGCTGCCTCACGAACAACAGGCCACCAAGAGAGAGCTGTTGAGTGTTGGAAGATTTATAGGAATCAAACTCTTCTTTGTAAGAGAGAAAAAATGTGGGTGGCAAGAACAAAAAGGATGGGAACAGAAAAAAGACAGGGAGGAAAACCTGCTGTGAGGATGTATAAAGAAATAAACTACAGGAAAGAAAACAGTGGTCTAGCCAGGCTGGTGCAGTGAATTATAGTGCTGTGCTGATTTTGGTCCCCATCCTGGTGGTCCCACACTGACGCTGTGTATTATCCCTGGGGACCAGAAGTGGGGCTGTGATGGGATTCTACTGCAATGCCAGGGAAGTCCATTGCTTATTGCCTTTGCCGTCACAATCCTACTGACTCCTGGTATGTTTAACCCATCAGTCTTTCACAAACTCATGATATCCCACTGAGGTTTGCATGGGGAACTTGAACCATTTTGCTTTTGTATGACATAACATATGATTCTTAAATAAGTCCATATTCAAGTTGGTCTGACACTGAGATGATGTTACAGCAGTTCTGTCCTCTCCTGAAATCTCTGCAGCCAGCAAAATCTGCAAATCTGCTGGCTTCTACCTTGTTTTGCCTTTTGCTTTTAAACAGTGCCAGGATCTTCAGTTGCAGATACTGCCTTCTAGATGGAGGTCTGAGTTTCCACAGATAGCTCCTACAGCTCTAACATGAGATCCTAGTAGCTGGCATATCCCTTCCTCCAGGAGAGGCCAGTAGGTGACAGAAAAGACCCATGTTATGGCATTTTACCCAGGCACTTCTCCATCTTTCTTCTCATCAATTTAAGTTTCGAAAAGTGCTGAGGGCTTTTCCTCCCCTCTAACTGTCAGGAAGCGTCGATGCCAAGTAGCACTGCATCTATGAACACAGACACAGCTCTGCAATATGTCTTCATTTTTCACCTTTTTGTTTTGTGGAGGCACAGCCCCTGTTGCTCACCTGGCAAACTGAGTCATCTGACATTATATTTGCACTTTCCCAGAGGCCAGCAGGCTTCAGCTACTAAGCCATCATCATCTAGCCTCCCCCTGTGGGCATAATATGCTAATTTATACCCACAATCAAGCATCTGTGATACCATTTGTGCTGCAGATACTGTGGAGGGAATTGACGGTTATTCAGATCCTGTGATAACTGAGGAAAAACTGATTTATTTCCCCACTGAGTGGAGCAGTTACTAAAACCAGTATGGATGAACTCTCCTTTTTCAATGTGCCTTGGCTGCATGCTAATTGTTTGGAGTCTAGGTGACTCATTCATTGGAGAAACTTTGCTCTCTGAATTATTCACTTATTCAGCCTACTAAGCCAGATAATAGGAGATGGCAGAACCTTTCCTCATCTCTCAGAGGGTATATTAATATCTTTTAAACATTCATATTCTGCCCAAATATATATTTCAAGACTTATTTGTGCCTGTGTTCTTTTTCTTTAGTTGATTTGGTACTCTTTTATTCTAACTTTGCTTGTATCACAAAGGTTTGGCTGGGAATAGAGTCACACTTCCACACAAAGAAAGAACACAGGATTTCTCGTCTACACAGACATAGAATCATATTATCTGTGACAATACTCAACATTTATTCCCTAAGATGGAGAAAATCCTAACACCACTGCTCTCCTTCCTGTCCTTTAGACATTGTCTGTATCTAAAGATAACAGTTGCTTCAAAGTTAAAACACAAATATCTCTATATGATTGAATCCTTCATCGTCATTTACATAGATTGCAGCAGCTTTTCTCTGAGATAAAATCCAAGATACGCATTATTTCTTGTGTCTATTCAAAACAGATTTCATGGCACCTTTGTAGTTCTCCGTCTTTTTCCTTATGCTGATCCCCATTTCAACTCCTACCTCATAGTCCTTTGCTGCCCCACCGGCAAGCTTCCCAAACTGCAGATCTCTTCTCCCTCCCCTCCTTTTCCCAAGGGTGCTGTTTTTCTGTCTGCTTTGCTTCCCATTTGAGCTACAAGGAGCAAATGAACCTCCTTCTCTCTCCTCTCTGCTTTCCACACCACCTTCTGCAAAATCCCACCTCCTGGAGCACGCTGTCTCCAACACAATGCTGGTCACCCACTGCTAGTCACTAAGTGTTCCCAGCTCCTCCAGCAAAGATGAATCACTAAAGCCTTGCATTAGGGACATGAGCTTTAAGCAACCTGATTTAGAGGAAGGTGACCCTGCCCATCATAGGGGGGGGTGGAACTAGATAATCTTTAAGGTACCTTCCGACACAAACCATTGTATGTTTCTATGAAGACCCTGCACAATGGCAGGGATTTTGGCATTGCTATTACTTTTATAAATGTATCACTGCACATTCATTTATTACCATATATTCTGTTAATGAGGAATAATACTGAATGCAACACCAGACAAAATAAGTCTGACCCACCATCCTTGATCCCTCTTAAGGACTTAATTCTTCCAGGATCGATGAAGGTTGAGAAGGAGTCACAGGTGGCTGAGATGCCACCATTTTACTCTATTCTATTGTTTATCAAGGCTGTTAGCACTTCTTCAGGCAAGGACCAGATCATTCTGTGATTATAGAATCATAGAATCATAGAATAGTTAGGGTTGGAAAGGACCTTAAGATCATCTCGTTCCAACCCCCCTGCCATGGGCAG
>JAOEHY010045447.1:0-11097 GCA_025447955.1 Psilopsiagon aurifrons
GTTGGCATCAGCCCACCTCACAAGTGTGTCAAGGTTCCTCTGGATGGCATTCCTTCCCTCCAGCGTATCAACCGAACTACACAGCTTGGTGTCATCGGCAAACTTGCTGAGGGCCGTTCAAAAAATCTCCATAAAGACCTCTTTTTGAGTCCACACAACCCAGCCACAACTGACTGTCCAACAGAGCTTCCTGCTTTCAAGAATCTCCTCTCCTCAACTACCATGCTGAAACCCTCCCCCAGATTTCCAGAAGGCAAATAAAATTTTGCATTCCTCAATACACAAAATTGAGGTTTTGGTTGGGTGGTTTTGTTCTGGTTGTTTGGGAGGTTTGTTTTGGTTTTGGGGGGGATTTTTTTTTTAATCCATTTCTTCACATGAATCAACACTGCCTTACTTGGAAGACAAGAGATGCACATGGGATATTTACATGCAGCTCGAGAGATGTATAAATGTTTCCTTGGGCATTTTTTGATATTCAGAAAGCTTCAAACAAAACAAAAGACGAGCAAAAGTAAAATGCTTGTAGAACTAAAACAAATAGGATTGACAAAAATTTTGAATGCAATAAATCATTAGTTTTGAAGTGATAAACAAGGAAACAAGTTTTTTAAATTGTTCATCACAGCATCCCTACTACAAAAGTCTGTTTTAAATCTACAAAAATAAAAGTCGAGATTCTATTATCTGTTGTGAACTCTGACAAATAATCTTTATTCCAAAGATCATAATTTTTTGTTAATTCATGTCAGAAAAGTTTTCAGCAGCCCCAATTTCAGTGAAGATTCAGAACAAACAGGAGATGAACAGAAGGTTGTACAATGGGGTAGTCATCGACTAAGGTTATGGGCTCTGTGCTCATTAGCTTCAAAGAAACTATGATTTATTCAGTAAAGATCTACACCACTATAACTGAATATTTAGCAGAAAACTAGCTGAACCTCGTTTTCATGCCAATGTCTACTCATACACTGTACTTTTTACTCATTAATATTTGAATGCCTATTCCAATACTTAAGTAAATTCCTGTAGAAGCTATTTTATTAAATAAAAGCAGGTCTAGTAATTGAGTATTTGTTATTCTATATGGACACCATTTACAGTACAGGTCAAAAAAATAAGTCATGATAAAACTTGGGACAACGCTCCTACCAACTCAACCTGACAGATATCGCAGATAAGATCGTTAATACTTACACAGCTCCTCCAGCAAAAATAGTCATACTCTTGCTTTACCTGGTTTTATACAAGAAAAAAAGCCAGAGATACAGTACTAAAATTGCCAAACCAAGTGCAGAATTTTGTTGGTTCAACTATTGCAAAGATACTTGTACTGCCGCTTACAAAAAAGCTTCGAGCAGTTAAGTGAGTTTAAATCAACATGCTTGAGCACTGAAATTATAGGAAAAAAAAAAAAGACATTTTTTGCTTGGAAAAAAACTATTTTGTTTACACAAGGTTTGAGAGCATATTAGATAAGAGTTGCCTTTTGCTGACCATTTCTCCTCTGAACTTAATACAGTAACAGTAAGAAAACCTAGGCATCCTTAACTATAACTTAACAAAATATTTTGAATCAATAAACATTGAATAAATTTGAAATTACGCATGGATCATATTATTACCAAATAGTAAGGACTCTATTAAAATGTCTACCTCACAGTTAAACACAATCCATGTATGTACCCTTTCCACAGGGCTCTTCACTTCGAAAAGTTTAATCGGCTGTTCAGATGTTCCTTTCATCTGTTTACAATCCCAACATTTTATACAAGAGATAGTAAGCAGATCAATTCAAAGATTTCTCCTCATCCAGGCTGGACCGAAAAATGAACAATGAGATTTACATGGTAAAAGTAATTCTGCTGCCAGAAAACAAATTATGTTACCTATTTTGGCAAAGATGACTTAGAGTTCTTAAGCATATTACCAAATATAACACCACTTCAAGAGCAAAGAGTCTTCTGTAACAAAATAACACTTAAAAACTGCATCTACAGCTACTCCCAGTACATAATTAATATAGGTGTATTTCCTAGATTAATACATACAGACATGGGAAGTTTTCTTTATATGGAGCTCTGATTACAAGACTGCAGAAAAGCTAATGAGCTCCCAGGGCATGTGACTTTGGCATTCATTGTCTTTTACTCCTCCACAAGGAAAAAGTCTAAAAGAATAACTACTGAAGGAGAACACAAAGTAAGTCAGACCAGAACACATTTAAACTATCTTTGATTTACCATATTAGTAGATAGATATTTATGCTTAAAACTGCTTTAATTGCTTTAAGAAACTTTAAAAACAAGAACAAACAAAAAACCAAGAAAACAAACAACAACAACAAAAAAAAAAAAAAAAAAAAAAAAAACCAAAAAACCCACATACCTGCAATTTCTTAGCTATTCATCTTAAAACATATAACAGTTAACTGAAGGTGTTCCAAAATGTGGTTTTTCCACTGCATATAGAAACTGGAAAAAGATTCTGTCCCATAACAAGAAGCATGTATAGGTTATGAATAATCTTTCTTCTGGGTTAGGAACATATCATCCTCTTTCTCTTAGATTAACTATTATTGATAGTTGGCAATTTTATTACACTTTGCTTATGAGATGTTTAGGTAACACCTTAAACCTGGTAAGGTCCTATACAGAGTTATTGTTTCTGTTTAAGATATACAAGTGTTTTCTTCACTCACAATGCATTTGGAACTGAATTCAGAAATTTTTAATTTTAGGCATGAATACAACCAGATTCATGCCTTACATTTTTCCAGTGCATCTTAAAATTGCCCAATCCAAAATATCACAAAATGAAGTTATTGCAGAAGCGATGGCAATGTCAAACACTTATGACCTGCACGGCAAGTACCTTTCCCAGAAAGCTAACAGGTGGTCACTTGTGCTACTACACATTTTGATTGACGAAGGTTTTCCTGCAAAATCAGGTGTCAGTCAGCCAGATGAGTTTGGCTTTCTGTGTAAAATATATTTTCCATTTACACTAGTCTGTGATTAAACCAGGTTTATATAACAGAGCTCCTGGTAACTGGCTTGCAAAACTATCCACAATAAAATAGCAATAAAAATAGTACATTCCATTGAGAGCCATCTAAAGTGCTGCAACAGCTGCTGTCTTTGAGCTGCTCAAATTTCCGAAAGAAATGCTTATATGCTGCATAGAAATGCAACCATTTCCTTACTACTATTTTTTTTTTCTTTTTAATAATGGAGAGAAGTTAAAAAAAAAAAAAAAGAAGCCATAATTCTTCATGCATCAGACCTCCGTATCGGAATTTTGAAAGTAGCATTAAGTGAGCAGATAGGCCTAGACAAGGTCACAAAATAGAAAGAGATCAATTGCTGTATAAGCTGCATCAGTGAGTTACCTGAGGGTTTTTTTAATTTGTAGCTACAGGAAAGAACAAAACGTCACAGGATTTGGAAAAATATAAAGTTGCAATATATTCACATACAAGGTTAGTGTCTTCAAGAAGGGAAATTCTGTTTTATGGAGTTCTGTGATCTTCCTCAACATTCAATTCACCTCCTTAGAAAGTTACACTGATTTAAAGATTAAAAAAGAAAATTTGACACTCAGGAATAAAAGTATTCCACCAGCACATGTCCATGCCAGCCTGGTACGAAGCGCTTTCCACATTGATCAATCTTCCTTTTAAGAATGTGATTTCTGTAATGATACAGAACTTTGTAGACTCTGGACCTACTACTCAAAGCCACTTCTTCCAGTTTCCTGAGAAGATGAGCATGAACCATGAACACTTTATCATGACTATTTTTTACACAGTCAGCAAAACCTCTATGCATCATGTTACTTGAACACATGTTATTAAAATTCATTTCTTCTTCTGATACAGAAATTCCAATAGCAGACTTCCAAATATAGGTCTCCAGGACTAAGTCATTTTGGAATACATTAAAAAACAAACTAGACTTACAGGCATCAACTAGGCCTAGCACACACTTATTTGATGATAATCACAGTATTGTTTATAATCTACATTTATTGATCTGTACTTTCATTACAGTTGAACAGAAAAATGACTTGGTTTTGATTTCATTAAAAAATTAAATAGCCATGTAAAAGACACCTAAAGATAATGTTGCTGATTAAATGTATTCTTTGAATATATGAAACACTAACCTATTTAGTCATAACAAAAATGTATGCCATCTCTTACATGATTTTTCAGTAGCACAAAGCAGAGACAATGAGCTTTTTAATAGTCTTCAAACTTTTCCATATCCCCACTTCCCATTATTGCAATATTGGGCAAATTTTCTGTGGGAGTGGATTACACTTCAGGTTAAGATCGTAGAAGACACAAAAATGGAAGTTCCCTTCTTCAGGCAACTAAGCTCATTTATGAACATTATATCTTATAGTCTTATTCAAATTGTGGCAATTTTTCCAGTATCAATTACTCCAATACTTATTCAGTCTGCAGCCATGTGTGCACACACACACATACATATGCATGTATGGATACACATATTTCTTCTGTTCTTGCATACTTTCAGAGCTTCACCATTTCTGTGCTCTTATTTAGTGAATTTGGCAGTAAGAAGGGCTCTTATTAGTGATAATCTTAGCTATTATTCTTGTCATAGATGCTATTTTTGAGAATTAACTTGGGAAGCAATCTTCTTCCAATATCTTCTGATATAGTCCTCTCTTACTCGCCGTAAAACAGAAATGGAATTGAGTTCAGAGAAGAACCACTCCTGGTCAAGGACTAGCTGGATAAAGAACACTGCTAGATATGATACTTCCTTGAAGAAGAAGCCCTCTAACTACATTCCTTTTGTGAGAACATTTATACACACAGCATTGGGGCTACACTGTCTACAGCACATTCAATAAGGACACAAATACTATTTGATCCCAGAAATAATTTTGAGGGTAGTTAACAGATGAGAGGGCAATACTGTATTATCTTTAGTTCTTCTGCTTCATGTGCACATCCAAGCTTTTGAGCCCATTAAGAAAAAATAGAAGTAAACAAGAGAATCTGAGAAATAAAATGTAACTGCACATAAAACTGAAGTTTATTTTTCGTCTTAATTTCTTGTACACCAGGTTTTGTTAGAGAACATATAAAACTTAATGCCATGTGAGCATCAGACATTGAAATTGTCTTTTTATGTCATTTTCACATGCACTTTGGTTCCTTTTTGAAATGAACAAACTGGTTAGTTTCTTATCACATTAAACAATTGTGACTGTTCCCAATTTTAATTGAGAAAACTATTATGGCAGCACTGTGAAGCTACACAGTTGCTCAAGAATAACACTGATGGTATATTAACTCTATATTCAGGTAAGGAATATGAGATCGTTTAAGACTAGACTGTTACATTAATCTTGGGCTTTCTCTGAAGGAAAAACATCAAGGTTATTGCCCGAAAGCTACCATGACAGATGCCTGCACCACCTGCTAGCCATCAACTATGCAAGTATTTCCTTCTTCTAAAACCTATATTGAGGGTGAGAACAGGTAAGTCAGACATGCAAGGTTTCACTGTATTAACAGTTTGTTCCCAGCTAACATTTAAATGGATTAGTTAAGTAGAAAAGATTCTTCCTGCATTTGCACTGCAGTGGTTGAAAATATCTCTCTGAGACAGCTCTAATAGCATTTATTTTGCCATGAGGATATGCCTGCAAATCAGAGGAAACAAGACACAAAGACAAGTGACAGCAGCATCCTGCACCAGCTGCACTTGCTGAGGGGCATTCCCTACTAAACATTTTTTATGCAGACACTCCTGTGTTACCTCAGCACCAGTGTGTCAGTATAAAGCATTGGTCCTTTTTTTTCCCCATAGTTAATTGTCCCAAGACTTAGGTGTAACAGCACTTGTTTCTAATAGCCAAGTAGCTATGCCTGTTTTGTTTACTTTTTCTCATTTTCATATAGCATAACCATAGCTGTCTATAGACAGAAGTAAAAAGTAATTATTTTGTGTAGAATTAAACATTTATGATTAGTGTGGGGGAAAATGTGTGCTCAGTATGCTAGCAGAGGCCTTGAAAAATAGAAAGACAAGTTGCAGCATAGAGGTGTAGGGGCAGGGAATAAGAGCGCAAGCAGAGGCTGAGCATGGAGGCTACAAACAACCCACCAGAGGCATGTTGAAGAAATGCAGACTTAGAGTTGGGCAAACCAATTCAGTGTAACAAAGAGAACAAAGTCCGTAAGCCCATAACCTATGTAACACACATCAAATATACCAAATTTTGACCTAACTTGCAGACCACTGAAGAAAGAGCAGGATGCAACAGTACAAGCGAACGTTTGAAAAGGATCCCAAAGCAGATCCTAGAATGCAAAAGAAGAAATAAAACAGCCCCTGGATCATATGTACAACACCTCTGCAGCCATAGAAGAGACCTCCCTCTGCATTGCCAGTCCGCAAAAGTTTCAGCAACGTAAACACAAAGGCAGGTGCCTACAGCTGGACTTCCACATTAAGTCAGTAACTTTCAAATGTAATAAAATATTTACTTAGCACAGAGAGACAGCAAGAGTAATCAATAGGAACCAACTATACAATGTATTTAAAAGATTCCTGGTAACACATTCCAACTTTGAACATCCTGGCTACACATTTAAGACAAAAGCCACACTGCATGAACACTTGCCTCCATTCTCTTGGCACTGCCATAACACACTAGAAAAATTAACAGCTCTTCTCACAAGCATAGAGGTTGGTGTGCTTAAGTCAGCCTGAAGGACCACAGATTTGGTAGTGTTTCAGAGGTGTACTTTGCTGCCGAACAAAAGGTACTTATATAAAGTTTAAACAAAACTCTGCACCCAGGATGTACTACTGAGCAGAGATTACTGTGTTGATATGAAGCTGTATTTGTTCACCAAAACCACTACTGCAGGAAACGTTACTGCTACTGCACCATTTAGAAGATCAGACAAGAAATGGATTATTACACAGTAATTTAAGATCATGCGTGCTTCCTGTAATTATGAATCAGCATTTTAATTAAAAACAAAGATCTTGTCAATTTTTGCCTAAACCTATTTAATTAAATATGCCAGGACAATGAAGAAGCTCTTCTAGTGTACTGTTGAATCCCACCAAATTCTTTTAGGCCAAAAAAGACTCCAGTGACAATTTCAAATAGGGGGGGGATTAATTTTTTTATGCTCTTCATAAAAGAACCATAGCATATTGATTTCTGTCAAAGTAATACTAACAGTGCCTTCACCAGTACAGGAGCACCTTTCAGGTTCCTTTCCTCCAGAAGCATCAACAAAATATGCCCAGGAAAGTACATTTTTGCTGTATGATTTGTTGTGGCTACAGCTTTGCTTCATCAGTAGAACATCACTAAAACAATGACGTAACAACAAATAGCGATCACACGTAACCCCCTTTCTTTGCTGAATCTGGTGACACAGGGGCTGTATTCACATCACCTACATATACTTCAGTTTCCTACCCGTTATCCTTAGTAGCACCCTGAAGCCATCTAAGCCATCCTAACTGCTCCTCATCAATACTGCTGAGCATGGATCTCCATTTGCCAGGCCCAAGTTTCAGAAGATATGCTACACAGATGAGAATATTATCCTGATGATCAAGAAAGTTAAATTCACTGGAAGTGTGCCTGATCTCTTTTGTATTTTAGAATCAGATCCAAACACTAGCAGCTTCTTTCATCTCTGAAAGCACGGTAAAACCAATGTGCAATACATGTGAAGAAACTACACAGTACAGTTCTTTGTGTTAGAAACAAAGAAGCTTTATCCTGCTCTTTCCTAGGTATACAGTTGATCATAATACCATTACTGACCTCAACCTCTGACAATGTCAACAGAGAGCAGATGCTCTATCACTGGCAAAGCACACTGTTCCTTAAGATAATGGCAGCTTGACACAACACGCTTTAAATTATACCCAAAGTTTTCACATGTATGTAGACTGTTACAGGTATTTGTCAGCTTGCATTAGAAAACATGAAAATAAAGAAGCTGATCCTAACTGAAAATTGTACATATTTAATAATGCAAAATTCAAGAAAATAAAGCTCTCAAGAGTAGAATTGAGCTCACTTTATTGCATGTATGCATCACAAAATAATCTCTCACTACAGGATAAGTTAAATGCAATAAGTCACTTGTTTGTGCTGGTACCTAAAAAAAATAATGCATTCATATTTCAGATATGTTTTGGGTTTTTTTTCCCCCAAACACAACACTAAAATCAGATATAATTCTAGAACTGCAGAATAATAGTCAACATCAGTATAACTAAACAAACTAGGCAACATATCTCTTCATGCCTTGTATAGCACTAGAGGTATCATCTGTGTGCTTAAATAGATAACAATGTCTCGTTACCAAATGTTGCATGTCATGTATGTATTAAAGCTTCAACATTGCATATGCATTGAAGCATAAAAAATCGAGGCATTAATTCTGAATCACCTGAAGTATTATAACTAACATTTTAGCCAAGTGCTAATTTAAGTACCATTAATCCACAAAACAGATATGGTCCACAGAGGGCAATGCCAGTCGGATCCAAACCAAACTCACCACTGGCCAAGGTGGTGTGAATTTAGGTGTGAAGTTAAGCATGGGAAGAAGGGAGGGGTGGGGAAAAGGTGTTTTAAGATTTGGTTTTATTTCTCATTATCCTATTCTGATTTGATTGGTAATAAACTAATTTCCCCAACTCTAGTCTGTTTTGCCTGTGACAGAAATTAGTGAGTGATCTCTCCCTGTCTTTACCTCGACCGATGAACCTTTCATTATACTTTCTCTGCCCTGGCCAGTTGAGGAGGGGAGTGCGAGAGCAGCTTCGGTGGCCACCTGGCCTTCAGCCAAGGTAAACCCACCACGCAAGTAACAAAGTTTACATAAGAACATAGTTACTTTTCACTGTGTGACATTTTACTGATTAATACTGAAATGCCATCATTATTAAGGCCTCCGCTGTGGCTTTCAACACCACTCATTCTAAATACTTTCTCATTTCAACAGCATCACAAACTGGGAGAATGGCCAGCCTCTGAACAAAATATTCAAGTTTATTAAATACTTGACTTTCAATCAAGAATATTAAACACAGACAACTGCCACCAAATATCCTGGCACAAATTTAGTTTTAGTAAGAAAATTGGGTCTGAAAAAATCAGTTTGCTCTAAATTCAAACCCAGATAACCATGTTAGCCTCGCCTCTATTCTCACCCCTAATTTCCTTCACCCATTTATAAACTCTGTCCTCTGTTCTGCAAGGAAACCTCCTGTGGATTATTTTTAACTGTAATACCTGTCCTTGACTCTCTCTGTGTTAGATTTCCTGACTACATGGGCAGATGAATGCACGTAGAGTTCTGCTGCTAGCCCTTCTCAATCCCAGCCTTTGAAGACCTTGTCAGAAATACTAGCCTCTCTCAAAACTCATACAAATGAGCTCCATTCTTACATCTTCGTTCTAGCAAGAAGACTGACAAATTCTATCAAGCCATCATTGTTAGTTTCAAGTCTGAAGAGAGAAGTATTTTATTAGTATAAATAATACTATCCAGAAAGAAAAGAGATACCAGATAATCCACCAAGAATCAGATGGGAAATACTGTATCAATAACTTTCCTTCAGCATAACGTAAATCAAGAATGTACTGAATGTTTTCTACATAGAGGTAGAAATCTTCTTGGACTAAAAACGTCTTCTAGTGATAGAAGACATATTTCCTTATCTGTACTCTACACAGCTGAAGCAGTCACAAAATTGAGGATGAAAAACATTTTCAGAGTTCATGGGCAAACACAACAAACTCCAAAAAGCCAGTCCAATATCCACCAAGTAAGACACAGCTATTTCATTTCAAAAAAACACAAAAGAAAAATAGAAGTGGTAACAGAAAGACAAACCAAAGCTTTATAAATAAGGAATTTGATAAAATTCACGGATTAATCTCAAGCATGGTAAAGAAGTCAGGAACAAACTCAAGTATTTCTTTATTTTATCCCTTTTAAAGTGAGTACCACGTTAAAATGAGCAATAGAGGAAAGTACATAACTTACATCTTCAAGTTACTGATTTTTAGTTGTTTAATATCTTAAAACAGATTAGGATCCCTTAAATTAAACTGCTAACAGTTACTAAAATAAATACTCCCATTGAAATCAATAAGGTAAGCCAGCTAAACGCATGCACATTGGTAACCATACCTCTTGTTCAACAGGCAATAAACTCTCCCATTTGTGAGGCTGAAAAGGTAGCACAGCTCATACATTCAGGCAACAGGGATGAATTTGATAAGATTTTGGCTAATAGAATTCATGCATATTGCCCAAGTCTCAACTGAATGGATAGGAAGCAGAGTTCTGACACATTCACTGTCCTAAATTTCACTGTTTATCCAAGACGTTAAGGAATCTAAATGGGACCCTGACACTTAAAAGCAGGAAGAAAAATGGACTAAAATTTTCAGAGGGCATCAACCATGCTGAACAAAAGTGATTTTTGTAAGTTTCTGTTTACCTTCACAGGGAGGGAGGGGGAGACATTTTTAGCAGTTCATTCTTACAATTCTCAAAATATAATTCTTTTTTTCTTGAAATTTCATAACAAATAACCAACTCTAGAAAAACAAATCTTAAGAGTGAAAAAGTCTCACAAAATGAAAAAGGAATATTTTCTCTGAAAACTACTCTTAGGTTCCACCACAAAACACGTGTGCTCTTTGAAAAATCTGAACAGATACCAAGAATTAAGACTGGGATAGTCAATAAATATTAGAATGAGTTTAGCATTGGTTTGAACTCAGGTGTGCAAAGTCTTATGCTTACACGAAAAAAAAATAAAAATCCACCAAAAAAAACCCCACCAAAAAACCCCAAACCTACAGCTTGTGCTACAAGTTCACCACACACAACTGGGCAAAATATCCAAAATGTTTCTATATGGTTTATGTTCTTGGAAGGTTCGGGGTTCTGTCCCCACCATCCTCTGGAATAGCTTTCTTGAATACTCAAGTTTATTGGTAGTAAAATAGAATTATAGAATCATAGAATAGTTAGGGTTGGAAAGGACCTTAAGG
>JAOEHY010045449.1:0-10022 GCA_025447955.1 Psilopsiagon aurifrons
CCTTTTTATGTTGAGGACACCAGAACTGCACACAATACTCCAAGTGAGGTCTCACAAGAGCAGAGTAGAGGAGCAAGATCCCCTCCCTCGACCTGCTGGTCATGCTCCTTTTGATACAGTCCAGGTTACAGTTGGCTTTCTGGGCTGCGAGCTAACACTCCAGGCTCATGTTCATTTTTCCATCGACCAACACCCCCAAGTCCTTCTCTGCAGGGCTGCTTTCAATCTCTTCTCTGCCCAACCTGTAGCTGTGCCTGGGATTGCTCTAACCCAGGTCCAGCACCTTGCCTTTGTCATGGTTAAACTTCATCAGGTTGGCATCACCTCACAAGCATGTCAAGGTCCCTCTGGATGGCATTCCTTCCCTCCAGCATATCAACCAAACCACACAGCTGGGTGTCACTGGCAAACTTGCTGAGGGCAATCCCACTGTCCATGTCACTGACAAAGATGTTGAACAAGACCGATCCCAACACTGATCCTTGAGGGACACCACTCACTACTGGTCTCCAGCTGGACATTGAGCCATTGAGCACAACTCTGTGCATGTGGCCATCCAGCCAGTTCTTTATCCACAGAGTGGTCCACCTATCAGATTGATGTCTCTCCAACACAGAGACAAGGATGTCATGTGGGACAATGTCAAATGCTTTGCACAAGTCCAGGTAGATGCTGTCAACTGCTCTACCCCTGTCCATCAGTTCTGTAGCCCCATCATAGAAGGCCACCAGATTAGTCAGGCAGGATTTCCCAGTAGGGAAGCCATGCTGGCTGTCACCAACCACCTTGTTGTTTTTCATGTGCCTCAGCATGCCTTCCAGGAGAATCTGCTCCAAGATTTTGCCAGGCACAGAGGTGAGGCTGACTGCTCTGTAGTTCCCCGGTTCATCCATTTTCCCCTTCTTGAAAATGGGGGTTATATTTCTCTTTTTCCAGTCCTTGGGAACTTCACCTGACTGCCATGATTTTTCAAATAGGATGGACAGTGGCTTACAACTTCATTTGCCAGATCCTTCAGGACCCATGGATGGATTTCATCAGGTCCCATGGACTTGAACATCTTGCATATTATTAATTTAGAAAAAAGACATACAAGCTCTATTTATGTTCCTGAGTAGCATTTCAAATAAGTTGTGTTCTTCTAAATTTTTATATTTCCATAAGAAGGATTAAAATCAATGTTTTTTGGTGTAATCTACCAACTCATAAACCCTCATCCCAATCACAAAACATCCCATTCAGCAATGTATTAAATGCACTGAACTTTAAGTTAGTTCATCCTGACAGAAGTATTTATTAAAAACTTAAAATAATTATACTGTGGTGTTCATATATTACTGTAATTACTGTAAGATTAATTCTCATGAACCTGTACTTCATGAATGACTTTCCATTAATGATAACTTTACCTCCATCAGGAAATTTATGACCTTTCTCCTCCTCAGGTCTGAGAGCAAGAAAGTATGCTCAGAAGCAGCTATAGCATGGACCTCCCCCTGTCCTGCAACACCAGTGCCTCTTAGAACATCAAACCATATCTCTTTATTTGCTATTGTCTTTATATGCTTCACATATTTTATGTAATAGCTTTTTAATGGAGAGGCGTATGATTAAAAGAAAAAAAGAAGATAAGCCCATAAAAACTCTAACTTGTTTCAACTCTGGCTTGATTTCTTACTCTGCTCTGAGCTTCTTAAGCCCTGCTTCCTACCCTTTATCGTCACCAAAAGTAATGTTTCAAGCAGTGGATTCATGCCAATGCTGCAAATCAGGTGAGGGGACAAAGACAAGCCACAAGCTTTCACTGCCTTTCATTGCCCTACCAGTGTGCCATATCAGCTGTGTCACATAAGCCAAAAGAATTACTTCATGAATACGTGGCCTGCAGACAGTGTGCTGCCCTTGAACATGTACAATTATGATAGCAGTCTCTGTTCTACCAGATGCACCTTATTTACAAAAATATTGGAAACCAGCAATAGTAAGAAATTATCAGTGCTCTCAGTTCAGTAACTATGAGTAAAGTACCAAAAAAAATGAGGTGACAACTGAAAACAACATGCCTTGAAAATCTCACACATGAAAACAATTCTTTCCAGGGTGGGGAGGGAGAAAAAAGAAACAAACCCCACAAACAGACAAAAAAAAAAAAAAACCCAAAAAACAAAACTTCTAAAAACAAACAAACAAAAAAACAACAAAAAACTTGAATTGTCTTAGTTCAGGTAGAGCTTATTTATTATTTACAACTGTTAAATTTCTCTGGAATGACCCTTTCATTGGCACAACCAGGTGCTATGCTAGTTCAGCAGTTTAGTAGGCATGCATCACTCAGAATGCATGTTCAGAACTGCACGTAGTTTTTCAGAAACGTATAACACAAAAAAGACACCCCAATATTTAAATTTGCCAGCCTACAGGTATATTGAAATCTCACTGGAGAATAGGATTTGAATTCCTAAAAATTCCATTAGATTGGTAATATGGCAATGTAAAAAAAAAAAAAAAAGTTCAGTTCAGTGAAGACAGAAATAAAATTCTTCCTTTACTTGGGATAACCATATATCAGATATATTACACTAGCCAGGTAGTAACTCTGGCTCTGGCTCTGAGGACAAGCAGAGACCACAAACAGGAGGTGAAGGACTATGACTACATGCTGGAATGCTGCACATACACATAGCAATCCCTGTGTCCTGCCCTAGAAGATGCTGATGGTCTGTAAAATGTGCTCAACTGAAAAAAGAGCATAGCAGTGATGAGACAGAAAACTACAACATCAGGTTTGGAGTCTTGATCTACTTGAGGGTAGGAAGGCTCTGCAGAGGGATCTGGGCAGGCTGTTTTGATGAGCTATGGCCAGCTGCATAACATTCAACAAGGCGAAGTGCTGGGTTCTGCACCTGGGATAAACAACCTCATGCAATGCTACAGGCTAAGGGAAGAGTGGCGGGGGAACAGCCAGCTTCAGTTAGGCCGCTAAGCTAAACATGTGAAGCAACATTTTGACATCTTAAATATTGCTACATGAGAAGACTATGTAGCAATTCTCATTTGGTTTAATGCTTGCTAATTTTACGTATCACATAAAGCATATTAAGCTTTTATTACAATCATCTTACAAAATATCACCTATTGCTATACAACAGTTACTTAAATACCACAATACATATTAGTGAGAAGAATCTCAGAAATGCCTCCAGTATATTCTTTTAGCAGCAGCTGATTTTCTTTGCTTAAAAAATCATTCTGGAAAAGTTCTCAGTTAATTTTTAAGATCTCTAAAAGGGTCCATAAAAACACTTGCAAGAACAAATCAGATAAAAAATCTCCTTGAAATCAGTGCACTACAACCAATGCAATTGAATTTCACCCTGATCATTGCCTCATATCTTACCTCACAGCACTCTTTGGCAAGCAGCTGGCTTGTCAATGTAATATATTTCTAGACTCATAGTGAAATTTGTAAAATTTCTTTTGTTTCTATTTAAACAGCATAATTAAAGAAAGAAGCATAAATTAAAGAAAGACAATCCAGTGTCAGAAATAACATTAAGTCGCTTTTTGATGGTCAGCATTAGCATGTTTTACAGTGAACCACAGCGCCCAATTACAGAACCATCAAAATACACTGTTAAACACATGCTGTCATGGAAAAATGTGGGGTTTTTTTCCTCATCGCCATTTAGAAATGCCTTATCATATAACTTGCTTGAACATGTTTACTCACAATTCCTGATTAAACAGTCTCATTTTTCCCTGTAATAAACTGCTTAAATATAGACTGCGAATACAGAACACATGCTGAAGCGCTTGCACTGTAAGAAGGTATGGTATATAAACAGATTAGCAGTATTAGTATGGGAAGTAAATCAATCTGTCCTCTGCTATCAGGAAGTCTTATTAAAATAGAGGTGGTTATTCATGTAACAAAAATGCTGTAGATGCATTAGGCTCAGCAAATAATCCAAGTCATTGAGCCCATTGGAAGAAAGTAAGAATCCTCATCATTCTGCCCACAGCTTTTCATCATATTCAGCCATCTCTGGTTATCAATATTAGTGTTAAATATATTCCTATCCAACGGGATTCATTCATGTTTCCAAGCTTTGAATCTATTGTTTTCCCCTATTTTAAACAAATCTAATGATTTCTATCCAAAGCAAATGTGGAGCTGATGAGCAAATGGATGATAAAAATTCCTGTCATTCCTCTGTGCTCATCTTTTGCACTTAAGATTCTTGTCATGCCCTGGGCATGCTAGCTGTCTGGTACTGTTCTTTTATTTCCAATTCCAGTGCTTTTTCTGCTGAACATTTCTGTGTCCAGAATATTTGGTGCACTGCCTAGTACCGAAGAAAATCTGCTTGCAATGTAAGAACATGTGGAGAAATTATGTGTTTTTGTCACACCCTATTAAACGGTATTCAAAACACAATGCCCAGAAACTAAACTGATTGTAGGTTTTATAACCCTTTTCAGGCTAATGGAAACAATTTAGTACCATGAATGGAAACATAGCTAGTGCAGCTGTGGGAATCTTAAATTGCTCAGCTCAGCAGTTCTGTTCCAGCTTAAGCAGGATAAAGTAGTTAAAGTCCAGTTCGATTCCATTCTCCTGGATCTTTGACAGATCACTTCAGATTAATGTCTTCAAAGTTTTAACTTTCCTTGTCAAAGGCTTTCTGAGGAATGTGCTTTTAACCTGGGGAGCAGTGGGACGAAGCTGTAAGACTTGGGAAGAGAGAGGAAGTGGGGGCAGGAATGACATGGGGAAGTTTTAAATCATTTTAAGAGCCTTGAACCATTTTTTTTTTCAATTTGGTTTTATTGCTGATATAACAAGTGAAAAAAAAAAGAAAAGATAAAAAAAAAAAACAAAAACAAAAAAAAAAAACCCAACAAAACAAACCAACAATGAAACAACCAAAAAACCACTAACAATAAAAATACTAATGACTTTTTTATAACTTTAATGATTCACCTAAGACCACAGACTCTAGAGGCACAGAGCCAAGATTGAAAGTCAGCCCTTAAGTTCAACCTAGGAATCAATTGCAGCTGCTTAAAGACCTGTGCTTAAGAACATGTCCTTAAGGACAGAAATTTTCCCCTATGCTCATTCACATTTCTCTATTTAGTGAATGCCATGATTAAAAGCTTGACAGACAGGATGGAAATTTGGCTGCTGGAGAACAATATACTACTCTTTACAAAACAAATCCTCTACCCAGCCACTTATGAGAAGGAATCATTCATGTGGGTATTACCTGCACTGTACTACAAGAAAAACATCTGTGAATATCATTCAACAAATTGATCACTAAATGAGCCATTATCTTGCAGGGTTTTTTTGACTGCCTTAGGAAAGGAGGGTGCTATATAGCACAAAGGCTAACAGATGCAAAACACTGATTGGCAAAAAAAAGATGTTCCAGAAGAAAAGTAGTAATAAAGCAAGCCTAGCATGAAAATGTATCCTTTCTAAAAAGTAAGCAGTTTATGAGAAGCACTAGAAAACCTGCTTAATTCTTCTGTGCCTCTAGGGAGAGATCTAAGCCTTTTGAGAAGTGATGGAGAGAAAAATGAGGGCAATAGTGTGTTTGTCAATGAGAGAATGCTGTGGAAACAAAGTTAGTAATTTTACTATTTTTGCTTGCCAAGAGCTGACAGGTGTGTAGTTTCTTATTGCTCTGAAAAGCAGCCAGAAACCACAGTTTAATATCCATCTATGTCTTCCTAGCAGGGGAGAAAACAGCTGTCTCTTTGGCGCAGGATACAAGATTATAGAAATATCAAGTCACACTCTTCTGTACAGTATGTTACAATCATATGCATGGCTTTGTTTGATCCTTCAACAAAGCACATACCTGGAAGAAAAAAAATGCTGCAGCCCAGATCAGTTAAGATGTGATGTGGCAGCCTCTTCTCCTACATTTATTATTCGACTAATCACCTCAACAAGAACTTTTCACATGAACAAACGTTTAAAGATTAGAGCCATATTTTCAGCACAGTCAATCCAAAGACTTTCTACAGACATTAAACATTAAACTTGTAAGTAATCAAAAACAGGGGATGTAAGTAAACAATAACCAGGTTATTTCAGATAAACATGCTGTAGTCATCTCCAACCATTCTTAAAGAATGACTCCCATAAATCCGTCAGTTTTCAAACTGGTGAGTGATGTCTGTGACTAATAAAGCCTTTGAACACAAAAGGTTTTCTCACACAAAAATGACGTACGTTTTCCTACAATATGTGGCAAAGTAATCTTTTAAACCCTAATTCCCTCAGGAAGACAAAAAGTACGTACATACTATGCATACACATAGACACACACGAACACAATGTACCAGATGCAAGAAGTTGTAAGAAATATTAGGCTTTGTGTACTGAATTTCCTTTCTGTGCAGAAGTATTTACCAGCTTTAAAAGCTCATCATAACTGGCATATTGTCAATTGGATATGCATAAAATATCTGCACTGTGTCCAGTATGATTTGATAATTCGAGAGATGTAAATTAAGCAATAAGACTCACAAGTTTTATATTTGCCAGAGTATAAGAAGAGAGATTAGTACACTCATTTGCATAATAAAATGTTGGAAATTCTGAAAATCTCTCAAAAATACTAACATGCAGAAAAATACTAGACTTGACCAGCAAGCTTAAAAAAACCTCAACAAAACGTGTCATTATAACAAAAAGGTCCTCTAGGCTTATGTTGCAAACAGTTACTTACACTAGCAATGTCAACCTGTTTAAAGTATCAATCAAATTACGACTGCATTACCAGAAAAATTTTGCAAGGCAAAAATAAGCACAAAATAATTATTAGACTAGGAAACAAAGAGGTATTTTTTTCCTCTACATTGTCAGCAGCTTCTGATATGTAAGGAAGGAGCTGATTTTATCATAATAAACTATATTTTTGCACTAAATTTTAACACAGGCAGGGAACAAAGACTTCGTAATTTATTCTGTTGTATACAAACAAACATCACCGAATTAAGACTCAAAGGAAGTCATACTATGAAAACTATTCATTCCTCTCCAATATTCCTGTTCACCACATTTTTAAAGTCCTAAGTAAACCCCAGCACATACATGCTTGCCCAAACTAAACAGATACCAGATACTAGCATGTGAGATCAAGCCTTTCACACTGTACACACAGAACATGCAAGCTGCACTGAGAGGCTCTCAAAGCCAGACCAGGGACAGGCTCAAAATCATTTTCCCCTGCTGATGTTTCTTCTCACAAAGAGCCACTCTGATCCATTATAAATTCCCTGTCCTTAAGAGTAAGATCAGACCATTATATTAAATAATAGGTTGGAACAAAAATTACATTTGCAAACCTGTATATGAAAGAAATCTGAAAGATTCACATCAAGCACTTAAAAGAAATGTGTAAAACTTGCACTTTCCTGCTATATTTCCAAATCAAATGATACTTATGAAAGAAAATGGGAGAAACTGCTTCTTCCACAGTTTTCCTTTTTGTGCTCAGCACCTGTCAACACAAAAGTTCCAGCAGAGCTGACATGAATGCGTGACTGGTATAGGTAAAGTTAGCTGTGCACTGGTGTGGTTTTGTAATGTCGACAAGACATGACCTGAAGCTGTAACACAGTGTCTGATAACTTTCTGCAATTTCACTTCCCAGTGTGGAAAACAAACACAGGAAATGAAATAACATGCATGCTTGTGACTTGTTAGTCAGGTGAAGCCTGAATAAATGTGGAATAAATGAGAATCTCACTTCAAATACATTGATGAATGAAAACAGTTCAGTACACAAAGGACTGTTACTCATGTTGCTCAATTTCTCTTCACCCTAAAATGGTGAGTCTAGGTGATAAAATCACAGTGGCGATTGAACAGACAACTGTTTAGAATAAGTATGTTAAAAATTAGTCACAAACCATCAGATTCGTGGTGTAGAGAGAAGCAAAAATTGTCTTTAGAAGACTGCACCTCCCACATAAACCTTTCAGAGTTAAATCCTGCTCCAAGACACACTATGTAGAAGAGGTACTGCAGCTACTACAGTCCTTAAGACACATTGAAACTTCGTCCAGGCCTGGTTTATCTCACAATATTCAATAAGTATGCTTGCCAGAATTATCAGTCTTATTCTGGTGTCCCAAATAATACAGATCCTTTCCCATCTAAAAAGTCCTTAAGCGTCCTAGCTCAAATCTCAATCTGCATCCTGCAAGCAAATCAGGATGACGGAAAAAAAAAACAGTGTCTCACTTTCAATCAGAATCTTATACACAATTACTTCCTAACATGACACTTAAAACTGATAATCTGAAAATGTTCTCTCCACATGCACATGAACATGTGAACACATACACACAAACTCCTCCTCAAAACACCAGCACTCACACGAGACACCAAAGGTCAGTTTCTTATTTTTTCACTGCAGACTTAGCAAACAAAACCACAGAAAGCATGAGGAATGTATAGTTTCAATGCCAATCTCTAATCCAAAACTAGCTTTTTAAGGGTTAAGGCAATTTTTTAAAACTATTTTTTAGCACAGTAAAGCCACTTGTGTACTAGCGTTCTGCCACAAAGAAACATAAATGACTGATATATTAACATTGGCTTGCAAACTGAAAAGAATGGCTCAGTAAGAATGCACAACCCTGGAGAAAAAGCATGCAATCCTGTAGTTGAGGGACCTCAAAAACAACAGAAGAAATGCGTTTGTTGTCATAGAAGTGCACTCATAGAACTGCAAGTAGAAAAGGAAACTGCATTTTTCATGCCCATGATTCTCAATTATAAAGTAGGCAGCTTCAATGAGGTACTTAGAATCATAAAATCCCCTGAGCTGGAAGGAGCCCAAGAGATCACAGAATCTAACTCTTGTCTCTACAGTAAGTAACCTAAAAGTTAAACCATGTATCTAAGAGAATTGTCCAACTGCATCTTGAACACCAACAGGTTTGATTAAATATGACTTCTCTAGAGAGCTTGCTCCAGTGCTTGACCAAACTCTCAGTGAAGAGGAATCTTCTTAATACCCAGTCTGAACTTACCATTCCCCCACTTTCTGCTCCCCCTCATGAAGAAGTTGCAGATCGCAATAAAGTCATGCATCAGTCTCCTCCATGCTGAGCAAATCCGATCTCCTCAGCTGCTCCTCATAAATCAAGCTGTGCCAATCAGCCCCTGGAGGAAATTCCTTCCTAACCCCAAATTGACAATCAGCTGCTCCCTAAGCATGTGAGTAGGACCTGCCTCCTGGCCCCACACGCTGGTCACACCTACCAGGGATACCACCCTTGCCTGACCTCTTCACTCCTGCAACCTGCATTCACCTCAGCGGCAGCCCAGAATGGCAAAAAGCCCCTGGACAGATCAGCCTTAGGGATCAGAATCCTTCCTGTGCCCTGCAGGACAGCTGTGGGTGCTCCAAAGCACTGGGAAGGCGCTGGCTCTGATGCAACAATATCCCGTGAAAAGGCAGCCTTGGGCACCTCCAGGTGTCTGTGTGCTTTTCATCTCCCCAGGAGCTTCTCTCCAACCTCTGAAGGAAAGCCGCAGCATCATTGCCATTTGAAGGCGGCCCTGCCACGAGCTGAGACTGCAGCAGAGAACCTCCAGCAGCCCCGTCCAGCCCCGCGTCTCCCTCCTCAGCCCCTCCAGTTAATCCCATGGCACCTCAGAGACAGCCTCTCCAGGCCGTGGCGTGGCTCCCAGCCAGCTCTGTCCCGATGGAGCAGCCTGGCAGGCTGGTGCTGGGCACAGGAGGATGCCCCTTTAATCCTGCCCGTGCACAGGGACGCTGCATTGCCAGGCGCTCGCTCTGTGGCTTGCGGGCGGCAGGGCCGTGTCACTCGAGGCCCACACAGGAGGAAGGCCTTTGGGCTGCTGGCCCCAAAGTGGTCCCTGTGCCTGGGCGCTGGGGCTGTCCCTGCCTCTGGTGGCCATGCCCTGGGCACAGCGGGGCTCCCTCCTGTGAGGCTGTGAAACAGGCGGCACCTCGGCAGGACCCAGA
>JAOEHY010045450.1:0-26297 GCA_025447955.1 Psilopsiagon aurifrons
ATGCTCCATCCCTGGCAGTGTTCAAGGCCAGGTTGGACAGAGCCTTGGGTGACATGGTTTAGTGTGAGGTGTCCCTGACCATGACAGGGGGGATGGAACTGGATGATCTTAAGGTCCTTTCCAACCCTAACTATTCCATGATTCTATGATCCTATTTTTCATGATTCAGAATTCATTGTATTTCTTACTGTATTTAGTCACAACTAAAAGCAACAGAACATCAAGCCGCGGCAAACCTTAAAGATGCAACATTTCCTTACTTACGTAACATGTTGCCTGCTGGGAAAAAAGATCACTTTTCAAAAGATCATCAGCTGACAATTTCAGTGGAATTTTTTTTTTAAGCCTTTGGTAACATTTGTCTCTGCAACCCAAATGAGCCAAATGTTTCGTTGTCAATCTGAAACTTTAGTGTTTGGAGGGCTTTTATTTATTTGAATCAAGCTATGTTTATCTGGAGATTTAAAAACGTGTCCCTCTGAGATAAACTAACAGCCTACTGAAACAAGGAAGGTTGATGAGGTAACTTGGCAGTCAAGCTAAGGAAACTCGCCTGACAGCTTGTCTGAATTTCTTCTGGATTTCTTGCCTATTTACAAGATTCTGTTTGATAACGGAATCTTGATTCCTTTGGAGCAAAGCCCTGCATTAACAACGAACCCCAATGGGAGCTCATTCTGAACAACAAGAAGCTCTGCTCATGAGGCTTGGTCCCAGGCAGAAGAAATGCTGAAAAGATGTCCCAAATCCTCAAGGTTTACACAATGATCAGGCTTCTGCAGTGCATTTTCTGTTTCCAGTTCCTGGGCAAGGCTGCCCCATCCCCCACATTCAGTGCATTATGAGAGGCGGCACACCCACTAATCTTCCATACAAATGTAAATCTGCTGTCGACAAGGGTGCAGGAAAGAGTTCATTCATCTACAGACCGACTGTTTTCATACTGTACCAAAGAAGGCATACTCAGAACAGACATCGGCTTCCAGGCAGAAGCAAGTTCCCTGGCTCAGGCCCCTTCGAAAGCTAACATCTTTGGAAAAGGAATCCTCGAATTAAACTTTAGTATTTACAGAAGATGCTGAATTCACTATACAAACATCCTTGGTCTGGAGTTAAACTGGCATTAGAACAGAACGGAAGCTAGCTTCGCCGATACTACATTCCATATACCACTTTTAAAAGAAACACTCTTTTCAACAGGCAGAGTCTCTTTCAACATATGCTGCAAATTTAAGAAACTTACTGTCTGTTTAGTAAACATTTGGATGGCATTACCAAAATCAGGATTCTCTTACTTTATTGTAAGACAACCCTCCACTTTACAAGTTAGGACTTAAGCACCAGCAGTGAATGCCTCCAGGCAGAATAGCAACAGAAGCAAAGCTCAAGGACCCAATACCAACTCTTGTGTGTTTCTCTAATGAAAGGTATTGGTATATACTGAAAAGTTTATAGAAGCAACAAAACCTATAGCTTCAAGAATTCCACAGAAAAGTCATCAGGAACCCAGTTAGCCCAGAAGCTATTTTGCTACAGAAACTGTTTCAATAAAAGCTACAAATCATAGAGGGATCTCATCTCATGCAAGCGCACACAGAGAAATACCCCCAAAATTCTACTATACATTGGATCTCCATCATCCTCTTCCACGCTCTTGGCTAGCAGCGCTTCTCCTGCAGCCTCATCACAGCAGCAGTGGTTCCCATACACACACATGCCTTTTCTCCAAACTCTTCCCAAACTTTTCTGCTTCCAATTCTTACTTCATCAATGAAGTCAGATTTAACTTTGAAGTACAAGCTAGACAACTTTTACACAGAGACAGCACTCCCTTTGCAGAGTTAAAAAGGTTTTCTTGAAACCTGCAGAGGTATGAGACTATGCCAAGCTGTATTTCGCTGTATTTTCCCTCTCTGTTGTATCTATGGGATATTTGCCATTTTGGACACTCAGTTCTTCAGAACAAACAACACTTGGTGCTTTGCAAAACAAGAAGCTTCTTCCTACTGCACCAGCAATAATGAATCAGAAAGTCAGACATACTCATTGGGAAAAAAAACATGAAAGTTAACAACTGATTTTTCTTTAATTATTATGCTACAGCACTGAATATATTTTTCCAACTTAACCCATGTGCAATTCATTTCAATATACCTTGAATTTTACTGTGGCTTCCAGCAGACATTGAAGTGCTTGGACAAGTCTCCAAAAATGGCACAATTTTGCCTGTTTAAGACCAACATGATATACATTCAAATGCTGCCTTTGAAATTAACACTTGCAGATGATAAGCCAAAATATTTGGAGTTAGAGAGTTTTACTCTCCTCTACTCAACTTGTCTATACCAGACTGAGCTTACATTGATATCTAAGGAGGCATCTCACAGCAGGGTTTTTTGTCAATGGATTCTGACAGATTTTATTCTTCCTTTTCTGGTCTCAGCCAAAATTTTGCTATTCATTTCTCACAATTTAAAATGCTAGACATTTCAAAGAGGGTTGTTTTTAATAGAGATCCCTTTTCCCAACATTCATCACCAAACCAGAAAAAAAAAGATAAAGAATAAATTCATTCAGACTTTCAAAGACTTACAGCACATGACAAACTTTCTTTCTTATTCTTCCTGTCCTCCAGGATCTGTGTCAGACTTCCCATTTTTATGAGTTCTCCTCTTTGGTTTTTGGTTTGCCTTTTTGTTTTGTTTTTTTTTTTTACTAGGAAAGTCATTTTTCCTCCAAAACCCACAGGTGCATTGTAATAATTTGGCAATCTCTCAAACTTCTCTGGTTTTGTTTAACAGAACCAATTACATTTAGTTTGGGTAGAAGAAACAAAAGACTGTAAGAGACGTTGACTTCAAGCCTCAAATACTATTTCTCAGTGGAAAAGTGCGACATTCATCATTTTAAAAGGCACCTTTAGACAACCTTTTTCCTTAAAATTAGCAGGTTAAAAAAAAATTCTCACTTTTCAAATTTAAATGCAAAATATATATATTTTATCTTGATAGTTATAGATACATTTTATTCCAAATTCAATCCAAACACACAATTCCTATGCATGACTCTACAATACTGCCAAGTCCAGCAACAAACATTTCATAAAAACAAATGTGCTTCACTGCAGCAGCAATATATTTGCAATATATGTTCTTTAAACAGTTCAGGCATCCTCCTGAATTACTATTATAATATTGAGCTTAACAGTTGAAATCTTTTGGGTTTTGCTTTAAAAAAGGAATAAATGTAAGCTTACCAGAAAAAAACTGAAATACGATTTTCATGCATCATTTGAATTGTCACCTGGGCTTTTGTCTCAAGAACCAACAGAGAATATCAGTGTGTTAATTGAAACAAGCACTATGTGATCCACATGGTATCTTTAGCATATGTGTCCTTCCAAGGGCTGACAAGAGCTTTCTTGGATTTCTCAGCACTCGAGTCTAATTGTTTCCATTTTCAAGCTAAAAAGATGAACAAAAATCTTACATACTTATATAAATATGTATTTTCCCACCAACAGTGTATCTGTTTTGAGTCCTCAAAAAATAAAATGGGAGTATGGCAACACTGGCATGAAAGTGTTGAAAACCCCATCTTTAAAAGCTGAATTTCTCTTCACATTTCAAAAGGCCCAGAAAAAAAAATACAACAAGAAACCTAGCTCCATGATGGAACATTCTTACTGATGAAGGAGAATGAGCTAGTGGATGAAACAAGGCAAAGCTCAATACTCAAAGCTATCATAATTTAAAATTAGACATAATTATCCTTAACAAAACCAAGCACTGTGGAAAGGGGCTTTGGAACAGCTGCTCCTCTTCAATTTAAATGCTCATTTGTTTTACATTGACCTAGAAATCAGTATCCTCCTAACCAAAAGCCAATTAGATAATAGTCTCTCTTTCAAGCTTGTAGAATACTAATTTTTTTAATGTCTTTAGGAGTGAAACGCAAAGAAATGAACTGCAGATGATGCCACAAGAATGCTCTGTTCCAATACACAGAACCAAAACGCAAGGGTTCCCTCCCCTCTTTTAGAAAGGTCGGATTTACAGTGCATAGAAGATACCCATCACTTCCTTGTGCTGCCCTTTCAGGGCAGCCTGAGCTTGGGACAAGCACAGAACGCTACAAAGGCAGCATGTCAAACAATCTTCAGTTCGCTGGGGTAGCATCCCACCATTCCTTACACAGTAAAAGTGATACGCCAAACTGACAAGGAACCATGACAAGAAGCATTTCAAAAGCTCTCTCTCCAATCTTGCCCAGAGTTAGGTCGCTAACATCCATGGTTTTGGAAGCCGAAGGATGTCAGATTCTTTGAGTACTGCAAAATAAACAAGCTGCTCCACAAGCAACAGAATTAAAGACATCCAGTTTCCTACAGGCTCAAGTTTGTCTTTTGGTCATCTTGCTCCCTCCACAGTCCTCACAGACATAACCCTGGCGCTCATGTGTTACCTCCACCCAACAGGAGACAGCATCTCCCCCAGCTAATAGAGAGCTGTCAAACTTGAGTGTCACCAGAGCTGCCAAGCCACAACGAACAATGAACCGTCTCTCTTGGAGAGAATGTGAGGGGCTGCCTCCCACTCAGTTCCAATTGCAGTAACAATTATTTTTGACATTTCTTCTTTTCAAGCTGGGATGAAATTGGCCCTTGGCTTGGAATTTACCAGGAAAGAAGGAAACTGCTCAACGTTTCTGGCAATCATGGTCATTTGCACCGTTACTTTCAATTCTGGTTAAAGCCAATGCCAAAAATACATATTCATCTACAAGTCTATTCCAGCTCTAAAAAGACAAAATGATGATGAATGCCAGTTTGATTACACTCAAATACAAAGCCATAAGATTTCTTGGTCTTCTGAGTCTTGGCAGCATCCCTAGAAAAAATTCATTCCATGAAAGAAATAGAGCCTTTTCTAAATGCATCAGCAAAAGAAGCTTCTCAGAAGACTGGTATCCTACTGAGTCTGACAGGACCCAGAAAGAAACTGACTAATGCAGGAAACTACATGAGAAAATAGAGAATTCAATTCTACCAAAGCATTAGATCTTCATAGAAGAAATAAATACTAGCAATCACCAGTAGGAATTCACGGTTCATGCTGAAAAATAAACTGCTGATGCATAAGGTGGATGTTTCAGTACTGAAAGGAGATTTCTGAAATTGGAAAGCTGTGGCATAAACAAGCCTATACTGACAGAATGATCTCACAGCCCAACATAAATCTGTTCAGTCAAGGTGGAATTTAAGGGAAGGAGAAGCTCTTTCCAAAATAGGTAAAGAAGATGAAGAAACTTCAGCGGTTGCCTTTTGAAGCCACTGAAGTAGAAAGCAACTGAATGAAGAGTGTGAGCTGCAATGGACAAAACACAAACAGAACAGCAACACAATTCTAAATATACCTCAAAGTTAACAGACATCAGTGTCATCAGCTCTGTAAGTACTGCCTGCTGCGCTCTGTCCGGTGCTCCTGAACCCCCCCACACTAGCAGCCTCCTTTCCTTCTCAGTACCGCCTTCGAAGCTTCTTTTGCAACAGGAAGCAGAGGAAAAGTCAAAGAAAGCCCAGGCAAATCAGAGTCAAGGAGTAAGCAGATTACCCAGGAAGTTTATCATCCAGGAGCAGCTAGGATGGTATCAGTGCTGGGCAAAATAATTATTTTAATCCTGTGTCAGCTTTTCCACAAAAAAAGTAATATCGGTTGAGATTTTTATGAAAAAATAAGGTTGCAAGTAAATCACTGCAATTTCTGAGAAGAGTTCCTCAGTGCTTTTGGGTGGAGAAGGTGAGGGTCAGGGTGTCTAAATTACTGCCTCTGCTGATAAAGTAAACATAAAGGCATCAGACTTTGAATTGTTCAGAGCTCTTCACTTGGCTGCAAACTACAGTGTTAGAAAATGTATCTCTAAGAAACAAAAACTTTCTGGGTTAAGAACGTGACAATCAACTGAGCTTTTAGAAGTAGCTGCCCGAAGAACTGCGACTGAATTTGATCATTCCATGTCAACAGAACAATGATGCACATAACATTAGGTATCAGGAAGGAGTTCTTTACTACAAAGGTGCTGAGGCACTGGCGCAGGTTGCCCAGAGAATCTGTGGCTACTCCATCCCTGGCAGTGTTCAAGGCCAGGCTGGACGGGGCTTGGAGCAAATTGGTCTAGTGGGAGGCGCTCCTGCCCATGGCAGTGGGCTGGAAATGGATGGGCTTTAAGGTCCTTTCCAATCCAAACCATTCTGTGATTTTAACTAATGACCCGGAAACCAATATAAAACCACTGATGACAAACATACGGTAACAGCACTGTCAGGGTTATCTGACTGATTCGGTAAGGCTCCTCTATTCAAATACTGCGCTAACGCAACCAAATGGTAAATCACACTCATAGGAATTAGGTTTCAGGCAACTATAGCATGGTGGGAACATCTGCAATTCTTTAACTCCACAGGTCTCTTCTGGATCCCTTTTTTAAAATGCTGGTACCACATTTGCCAGTTTCCAGTCCTCAACTACTCTAATTATTTTAAGCAATTTGCTGTACAGCACAAACAGCCAGTCACATGCTTCAGCTCTGAATAATTTTAAAGCTGTGACATTACCTCCTTTTACTCACTGAATTAATAACCTCTTTTATTCTGTTTTTAACCACTCAGCTTTCCTTTAAAACATTCTTTATTCTTATTCAGGAGTAGGAGGGGGGAACACTGCATTTGTCTGCCTTGCAGAAGACATCCTTAAGTCAGTTCCATGGAGACACTAAAGATGCAGGTCTCTTAGCTGATGTTCCTCGCTTTCCAACAAGGCTCCTCTATGTAAATCAGTTCATCTTTTTGAAACTAAAAGCAACTTAATGGGGTTTTAATAATTTTTAGCTCTGCATACATATACCCTGGTTTCAGCCTTCAGGGTGGCTTTTTGATGTACATTTTAAACCAGAACTGAGAACTACTAAGGATAAAAGCAGTGTTTCTTGCCCTCCCATGGTCTTTTTGCTAGAGCTTGGATCTATGAAACAGTCACTGCACACGGGAAGTCTACTCTCATCATGCCCCAGATGTGGATTGGACACACACCACACTAAGTAATTGAAGTCTTCCACTAACGTTTCATACTGCAGCGCATCATCTTCCTCAACACACAGCAGTCACCATCACCAATCCCTATCATACAGTGGGTAATATGGACCCCACATTACTAGTCCTTAATTAGATACAAGTTTCAACACTTTGGTGGCCTGTGCTGCTCACTGATGGGTTGTCTGTTTCAAATGGGAGTGGAGAGAGGGTCTTCAACCATGCAGCATCGCTCAACCACAACTTCAACCTCTTTAACCTTTCCCATATACTTTAAGAACACAGTACTGGGACACAGAACTGCATTTAATAAGACAGATCTCAGCATAGCCATGTCAGAGTTTGAGCATTTTATGGGATTAAAGCGATTATCTGTAAAACATTTAGTAGCAAATGTAGTAATTATACTTATGGGTAGTGAACACTATTATACACGTTCCACTACTGAACTGACGGATCCAACACAGATCCAAAGCTTGTAACAGAAAGCATAAGCTCAATTATGAAACTTAGGTATAAGGGAGTTAAATCAACTTTACCCATTTTACCTAACACAAACTGGAGTTTAAACAATCTTTCACTGCTTGCTCCAGAATGTGAAATTGTGATGACCTACCTTTGAACCCCGAAACTACTAGAGAAGTTTCCTGATGTGCAAGTTAAAATGCAGCTAAGAATTACTAATGGTTGTCCATGACTATCCTCAAACATTGAGAGTTTCATACAAGGCAGACAAAGTTTGGTGATAAAAGCTTTGTTAATAATGGGACAAAAGAAAAATCAGATAGCAGATGGAAGGGATGTACCACTGAGGTACTTCATTAAAGAAGTAGGCACCACAAAATCTTTCTCTTGAAATTATTGCAATTTATAGTAAGCCAGGGGGAAGAGCAGCAGTTAACCTTTTGCTTACGGAAAAATAGAGGAATCCAGCAATTAGAATGGGAAGTGATATCTATTATATCACTGCAAAGGCAAGTTTAATGGCCAAGAACCCACAGGTTTTAATCCATTCTTGACAGTTTCTCAGGGAAGCTGATACCACAGATCCGTCTGACAATAATCCACAAGGAACAAGGTCCCCCAAGGTTTTCAACACCGCTCAATTTATACAAAGTTTTGCTGCAATTATCTCTTTAAATTTAATCTATATATAACTGATTTCTAAATAATGTTTAGCCTATATATATAGATATATATAGGCGTTCCATTTATTAGAGTGCTCTCTTGGAATTAAGTTGATACATAAATCAGCTGGTGTGTTTGTACATATTACTGGATATTCATACATGTTCATATCAGCCACAGAAGGAATGATTTTCTTCCCTCTCTGTGTCTGGTATAATCCAAATATTTCTCAGTCAGCAACATTTTAAACACAGTATTTAAATTATGTCAAGAAAATAAACATGTCAGCAGACACGTAATCATATAGAAAATAAACAGATGCCATTGTCAAATATACCACTTTAAATAGCTGCCTATTTAATCAGGATTGATGCTGATGCCTGATCAATATAATGTGACAGTGTTGACATGGTACCCTTCCTCTCAATTCAGGTAGCTACAAATGCATGTAATATTAAAAATTGTTCCTCTCTTCTTTCAAACCCTCATCAGTTCCTCTTGCCAAACTTCTGAGTACTTCATTAGCCTATTTTGCTCTAATAAGATTTCTTTGATGAGAAACGCATGTGTTTTAAATTCGTAACGCCCTATATTTTACTTTATTTTGAAAGAAATTATTTGATAAATTAATTTTAAGGCAAAACTTACCTAAAACCAAACAAATAGTTATCAATAGACTCAATAATACCCACAAACTTCATTTTACATTGTTTACTGTCGTTTGAGCAGAGTCAAAGAGCTTGTGGATCAGAAAAATTCAGAACACCGTCCATTTAGAAAGGAGATACTTCAGAAATAAAGGTTGTACCAAAACTAGTAACTGTACTGTAACTGAGCCATGCAAATTTTCAGCAACAGTAAGACTGTAATAGAAGACAGAACTCTTGTTTTCACACTACTGATTCTCAGACCAGTAGTCCACAGCCCAAAGAATCTACAGTGGAGAAGGAATAAGGAGGTCACAGCAGAAGAATATTTGTGCACAAAGCAGTCTGAATTCACCACTGTTCTGGCTATCATCAAACAAAACTCATCACTTGGTGGGGGTTCTGTTCTGTGGTGGTAAGAGAAGCCACAGAGAAAAAGCTATTTCTGGGAGAACACAGGAGGAAGAAGAGAGCTTAGGAACATCAGAACAGGCCAGAGGGATCACAAAAGCTCACAGTAGAGGCAGCACAGTGTGCAGAGCTGCAAAGAAGCAACCAAGGTTAGCACCACTGATGAAATGCAAGCAGTAATGAACATTCTGACCTTTGTCTTCAACCCTTGGATTCTGGACGCTGCGATAAACTCACTATGTATTTTCCTTGGCAACAGCTCATCCATTAAATTAGCTAAACTACCAATATTTAGGAAATTGGAGCTGTAAAACTGCCGAAAGAACTCTGCAGACTTAACTACCTGAAACCAATCTGTAACACGGTAACTAGAAGACTTTGTGCGAAAGATTCAATGTACGCTCCGTAACTTAATTAGTATAAATAAATCAAAGCAGTATTCTCTGTATCAAAAGATATGCAATCCTTCTCTCTAATTTTGAGTAAAGACAAGTACAGAAACCGTGCTGGACCTTAAGTTTCATTGTTATTTAAACAGCAAGGCTGAGAATTTTTTAAATCCTAGTTTCACATGATATTTTTCTTGGACAAATAGGGAACCCTGCCACAGGATTTCATCATGTAACTACTTTTACTGTCACTATATGTGTGACCACATTAAAATAATGAAGTTTGAACATTCATATCTTCAATTAGAGCTTTGTGGCTTCAAGCACTTAAGGAACAAATGCTGCCATTAACCTAGACCTTATCTCTCAAATATTCACCGAATATATCAACAATGCTACTGAACCATGAGGTCATTGTGAAAATGTAAAGTCTCAGTGGATTCCATCACAAAGCAAAATCATGACGATTTTAATAGGGTCTTATTTAAGGTATAAAATTAAACTCTCTCATTAAGTTATCTCAACAGCTCATTTAATTTGTCAGGCTCAGAAAGTATTTTAAGGTTATTTTAGGTTAATTACATTTCACATCCTTTTGACAGATCTGAAACCCTGCACATCTTTGAATCCTCTATTATAAACATTACCCCCTTGCCAGTAACTTTACATTCAAAAGTTACATATTTGTGCATACTCACTCTATTGTCTCAGTATGACAGCATTTTGTATCTGTGATGTACACAAGATATTTTAATTTTTTAACAGAAATGTGGTCATTGCATTAAATAACACAAACAAGAGGCACCTCAGTCAGTTGTTCCATTCTATTTGCTAATAAAACAGCTTAGGTAAGCCGGTTTGGTTTGAACACATAAGGCACCCTCTCAGCAGAGTTTGCACTATGCACACGTAGATGGCCGCAACTGCTTTCAGCAAAAAAGAGTCTGATCAATCCAAAATGTCACAGTACAAGAATTCTCCTCACCTATTCCTATAATAAGGCTTTGAAAAAACAGCCTGGCCATTATTTATCCTAGTCTGTTCACAGAGGGAAGAACTACAGATATCGACTCTAAATCAAGCTTGCAAGTGTAATGGCTATTCTGACTTCATACCTCGTGCTGTCACAGCACAAGGACTCTGCAGTTCCCACCAGGGGAAGAGTTTAAAACTCACAACTCCTGCAAAAATGCTCGGGTCAGCAATAATAACACAGCAAAGCCAGGTAAGAGAACAAGAAATTTATGCACAGGCTTTTGAACAATTGACTTTAAAATCTAACTATCTTTAACACAACCAGAAACAAGAGAATGACACAGGCCCACCATATACAGTTGACTGCAAGAAGTTATTTCATAACACTGTCCATTTGAGCTTCAAATATTTGCCAACATTCATAAACTGAGCTTTAGGGCAAGTCCGTGAGCTATGCTTTACACCCAGTTCTACTGAATTACTTATCCTCTCTGTATCTCAGTTTATCAAAGTTCAGATATCAGGACTGTTGCATAAGTCTCAGGCTTTAATACCACGTTTCACTTACAAAGCTACACTTATCTCTGCCAAAAGATTTCACCTCTCCCCCTCTAGTAACCTCAACGCAATAAAACCTCTAGATTAACCCTTAGGGAAGATTGTGGGCTGCAGCTGTTCAGAGGTAAAGCACACAAACCACTGTATTCCTGTTCTCCTCCAAGTGGTAAAATAAGCCATCACTGTGTCTGTGGAGCTGAAGCTGTTTAGATGGTTGGAAAGGCACTCTGCACAACTTCAATAAACCAAAATGATACAGAACAGGAAAACATACCAAACAGAAACTGGCACCCAAACATGGAGGACTGTGCTACCGATTCCTACAGCAACCCCAAAGCTTTTGTTTCATCAGAGGGATTTTTATATATGTCTCAAAGCTCAAAACAGTTTGCATTTCTGGGACAAAGTAGTTTGGAACTCAGGCAAACAAACTATTTCATGTTTAAAGACTGATGCTCCTTTTTCACATCCTAGGAAACAGTTCCCAGAAGTGTTACAGACACAGAAGGCAGCCATGTTAAAATACTAAATGCAGACATCTCACAGTGCCTTTCTACAGAAATACCTGCCAAAAATCACCAAAATAAGCCAGCCAATTTTTGACTATTTTAAATGAAAAAACAGAATTTTTATTGTCTACAATCAGTATAGTTTTATATGGAGGTCAGTAAGAACCAAAGAACACCACTCTAAGGGAACAAAGCCTCACTCAGTGTCACTCTGTGATCAAGACAGACTGAATAATTCTTTATATTTTATCTCAGATTCTCCACAGCTCCCCAAGCAAAAAAGCTAATTTTCCATGCACACCACAGCAGTTTCTCACTTTACACCTACAATAGTGCTGCTGTCAGGAACAGAACTGACTGCATGTGCCAAAAATCAATTCAACATATTCATAGACAAAAAAAATAACACGCAGCATCTGAAGATAATGAGAACTGCAATCATTCAAACTGACAGTCTAGTGCCTAACAATTATCACAAGGCAAGTTTTATGAATTCATATTTCCTACAGTGACAAGCCCCAGGTTACACAGAAGGGTATTCAAATTTTCTTTTAAGTATGAAAATCTCCTCTGAGCCAATGAGTCCACTCCAAAATGGAATTCACTTAAGTGAAGTGAGTGAAAAGATGCTGACTGTGTTTAATATGCAGAAGTTTCTTCAGAGCAAGATGCTGACTGCATTTAAGTAATATGCACTAGATATTAAATACAACTTCAGTACAGAATTTATCACAAATATTTGCTGCTCTTTACACAGATATATGTGAATTATTCCGAATGGAGTTTACTAGTGAAAAACCCATCAGGATTATCAGTTTTGAATGCCACTGTGAAGGAAGTGTCCTGAATCTAATTACGAACACAGTATGTAGCACATGCATTTCAGTTTTCATACCAGAGATACCTTAAAGCTGTGACAAAGGTAAGTCTGTGCAAGCCCAATGCTCATAATAATTAAATACATTCAAAGAAGCTCTTCTGCAATTTGCTTACAAAATTGTTTACTTCTTTGCAGAGGCCTTATTCTTCACTGTTCTGCATTATCAGATCCAAATTCCTTGTTCTTACTTTCAAGCTCATTCAGCTCATGCCAACCCATTCAACTGTCTGTCCAGAGCTTGCTCCTACTCCTTCCTCAAACCCAGTCCCTTCAAACAAACACAAGCCTGGACACTGCTTTAGTTCAAGAACTTCACTTATCTTCTATCTACCTCCTTTTAGCCACATCTTCCAAAACTTGTAACGTACCCAAACCTTTCAAGATTCACCCATAGTCTCTGCAGCATAAGGAAATGCAATTTTTTAATTAGTATGCACAAAATTAGACTTCACATGATCTTAATTTGGAAATCCACTTACTCCCATCCCAGGTTATCACAGTTACAGCTCCTATTTTAAACTGGAATTTCCATGCCTTCATGCAGTAATAAGATCCATTTGTTCATACAACCACAGTTTCTGCATCTTCTCCTTTTCTAACAATATAAAAATATGAAATTCTACCTATAGAGTATACAGTCAAGTATTGAACATTCTCTACTCCCCAAAATGATATATGGCTTTCATCAGCTTTAACTTTAATGAACACTTTCAGCCAGGTTCAGCACCATTTAAATAGTCAACATGTTACCACCTTAATTACAGACTAAAAGTAAGGTTATCTATGACAAAATAGCTGTGTGTTTCAGAAGATACAAATGTAAATGAAGTTTTCTCATCAGATTCACACGTCTGCTTCTGTAGTAAGCATCCAGTCAATCAGCAGGAAGTAGCCCTATGCACAACTGGTATTAGTGATCTGTCCCCAAAATAACACTGTACTTTTCACGAAAAAGCCAGTTCACATCTAATTTTTTTGTGAGCAGGTCCAAGTCTCAGCAGCCTGTGCTCACCTCACTGCCATACATATGGAGCAGAAGGTGGACAGTTCAGTGGAAGTCCAGCTACTGTGCTTCATAAACTAGCACTTAATTTGCTAGTCAGATACCTGCTGGTCTCTGCACACTTTATTCCTTCCAAGACCTCATCTCTGTGAGATTAGCAACACTACCTGGATGCTTGCATAAAGCAAAGATCCTAAATAATAAACATTAAATCCATTGAAGCGCTAGAAACTAAGAAGGAGACCCAGTGATAGAGTTTTCTTTTATAACTAGAAGGGGTTGTGAAGACGAGTGTAAGAAAGCTTGAACTTCTAGTTCCACTGCACTTCATCAGGCCTTTTGAATTATTAACTTCTGTACTGAATTGACAGAGAAATAAGGTCTCCTTTAGCTACAGACCCCAGGAAAGTATCTCTAGCTTTTTCTTTAGCCTGGCCCTATAGCAATTGTGTAATTGCTGTGGCTGCCCCATTCCTTGAAGTGTTCAAGGCCACACTGGATGGGGCTTGGAGCAACGTGGTCTAATAAAATGTGTCCCTGAACATGGCAGGGGGTTGGAACCTTAAGGTTAAGGAACCTTAAGCTTTAAGGTTCCTTCCAACCAAACCATTCTAGGATTTTGTGCTGAAAACTGCAGCTCAGTATGCTAAGTCCACCAGCACCACCTAGTAGGCTACAGAGCAAAACGCAGTTTGGCAAACACAGCTTCTGACCTAAAAATTGCAGGAGAAATGATTTGTATAATCAGCCTCGAATTTTAATACATGCATTTCATTTTCTTCATAACTCTCACAACCATCATCTCTTTGTTACCAGAACAATATTGCAAACCATGAATAGCATTACAAGATGAAGCTAATTCACACTCCAGCTAAAAAAGGCCACGTTATTAGCGAGTGGTCACTGTGGAGCATCATCCCAGAAATGCCGTGCCTGTACTGGAAAATCACAAACGATCACCAGGATCTCTACAAGCGTTTTACACAAGGTGACTCGGCTCGGGGGGTCACTTGCCTTTGCCACCGACCGCCAGCAGATGGCAGCACAGCACCACAGTGGCCTCGGCAGAGGGACCGAAACCAAATTATGTGGAAAAACCTGAAATCAGGTGAAAAAAAATACAGAAATCCATGTGGGAAATTACATACATTCACGTGAACGCGGAATCCAGCTGCAAGGGGAACTGACTACGTTATCCTGCCCACAAACCTAAAGCTGCAGCCCATTAGCCTCTCTTCCTGGTAGTAGGGAATGATGCAGATTTGAAGTGCATCCTGTTGTAATGAAGAGCACCCTGGCACAGGGGAAAACATACATAAACTTCTTGTAATAGGGTAAATACAATTGATTCTATTCTTAGTATACCTAAAATGAAATCTGAAAAACAAAATATTAAATATTTACAAAATAAGCAGTAAATATTCTCTCCTACATCTAAAATGCATGCCCCAACCTGGACATCAACGATACCATGCCCCAGTGTAAAGCCTGCCTCCGTTTTCAAGTTTCCAACACACATTCCTTTGCAGAGCCAAGGACCCACCATCACGAGGACGACTGTTCCCCCATTCCACCCAGTACCGGCTAATCCACATGGCTTTAGGGAATTAAACAATCAGAATAAATCAGGCTGAATGGGCAGTGTCATTCAGCACAGGAAGTTCTTCAGCTCGTTGGTAATTTCAGCCCTGCACTTGAGCCTTTCTATCCTCCAGATCATTACTCAAAACCTGAGGCTTTTTCATTTTTAAGCACCTTGACAGTTCTAACTCTTCTGTATGGCATGGTGCCTGCCAGTCCAGATTTCAGGTAAAATAAACCCACCAAGTCATGAGAGCTTTTCCACATTATTATCCTTCTGTTCCTTATACACACACTTAATACACACTCCCTGAACCCCCAGTTTTTACTATATGTGGGTCTTGAGAGAAGAAAACACCACTGAGATACCCACAATAATGCTTTATGTCTTTTTCCTCTGATTACTTCCTCAGCCATCCTAGGGATTTACAAGTCTTAAATAGGATGCTCCCCACCAGAATTCAATCTACTAGGATCAGAGCCATCCATCTTAAAGAGTGCATGATCAACTGAAGGTCATCCTCTGAAATCCTCACATATATTTAGAAGTCACCCAGATCAGATCAACATCTATCATTCCACAATGACAGCACTCAGCATTCAGTCTGTCTGGCTTCTTACTCAAGTCAAGGATCTAGTGGCAACTGCTATGCAGACACATTAATCTGGACTATCACACATGTACAAGCTGAAAGATTCTGTCTAACAATGAAGGGTGCTTGTGTAGTTTAGCATGTTACAATTTGATGTACTTCCAGTTCTTGAGCTGCTGCTGGTAACTAGCCCAGCTATCAGTCTTGCTTCAGAAGCTGCGAACTAATTTCTATAGATTTGCTATCGTTATCTTTTTGCTTTGCAAATACTTTCAAAGTTGAAAAGCATGCAATTTAAGTACAGCAAACATTCTTTTAGGATTAATAGTGGTTAGGAAGCAAGAAAAAGAATACATTATTGAATGCCAGCAAAGCAATTTACCAACGGAAAATCCACTGGTACCTAAAGAGCCAAAAAGAGGGAGCAGAAACAATGAGCATAGCTTTGAGTGTTCTGGCCTTCCCATGCTGCATTCCCACTTCTCTCTAGCTATTCGCCTATTGTATTATAACAAATAATAAAGGAATTAAATGCTCTAGCAATCAAGGCTGGCATATTAAAATGACACTCTGCATTACTGAACCTACTTATCTCTTAATAGAGCTATTCTGCAAAGGAGATTAATTATACTGGCAAGAGACCTTTTGGTATTCTAATTTGTGAAACATATTTCAATACCACAAGCATATTAAAACAGCTGCAAACATGTAACCAGCTCCAAGATCCCAGGACTCGCTGCATTTAATTAGGTGTTCATTCTGTGACCAGCTCTTTAGTCACTGCCTTAGAAGCCCACTTCTATAAATATTTTTAATTTCTAGGCTTAATTAATGGAAAATGTAATTAACATACAGCCCCCACCATAAAATTTACAGAGATAGGAAAGTGAACATCTACTTCAGTACTGAACACCATCACAGAGGAAGAAACACTGCATTTATAGCTGCATTCCTCTGCTTTAATTAGAAAACAAAGAATTTAAAATCATTGTTTCAAAATAAGGTCTCAGCATTGCATTTCATATAGCGGCATTTGACAGACAGCACAAATACTGCCATGACAAACTGAAAATGCATCATACTAATATAGAACTGTAGCATGGAAACAGAGCTTCAGCTCGCTGCTGAGCAACGAGCTAGTATTCCAAATTAAATATCTGAGAATTAATGCTCTGTTGCAAAGCACAGTTATTTTCATTAAGTTATGAAGCTTCAATGCATTTGACTGCCTGTGTTTTATCATATTACCTTTCCTAATCTCCATCAGATTAGTGGTCAGTGGTTGACATAAAGCTCAAAAGGAGCCAGCCGTGTGCGCATGCAGCCCAGAACCCAACCATGTCCTGGCTGCATCATTAGGAGCGTGACCAGCAGGTTTAGGAAGGGGATGCTCCCCTCTACTTGGCTCTTATGTGACCCCCACCTGGAGTACTGAGTTTAGCTCCAGGACTCTCAACAACAGAAGGACGTGGAACTGTTGGAGTGAGTCCAGAGGAGGCCATAAAGATGCTCTGAGGGCTGGAGCACCTTTGCTCTGGAGACAGGCTGAGAGAGCTGGGCTTGTTCAGGCTGAGGAAGGCTCCAGGAGACCTTAGAACAGCCCTCCTGTACCTAAAGGGTCCTACAGGAAATCCGCAGAGTGACTTTTTACAAGAGCATGCTGTGACAAGACACAGGGGAATGACTTTAAACTGACAGAGGGGAGATTTAGACTAGATATTAGGAAGAAATTCTTCACTATGAGGGTGCTGAGGCACTAGCACAGGTTATCCAGAGAAGCTGTGGCTGCCCCACCGCTGGCAGTGCTGAAGACCAGAGCTTGGGGCAAACTGGTCTAATGGAAAAGTGTCCCTGCCCATGGCAGGGAGGTTGGAACCAGATGATCATTAAGGTCCCTTCCAACCCAAACCATTTAAGGATTCTATGATGTACTCAGATTCTAACTTCACACATTTCCCCTTTCCACTGATATAATCAAATCATACCCATTCCTAAGAATAAAAATTTAAGGCAAACACCAAACAGGCACCAAGCTAAGACACAGAACAATTAAATCAGAAGAATTTAAATACACTCGCATGTCTGAAAACATTAAGACTACAAATACTTCATTGTGAAATCAAAATTACGGTAACATAAATGCATGGCCTTTTGGACTTCAAAGATTTAAGTTTCTTTACATAGCTTGGTGTTGCCAAACTGTCTAGGATCTCCCCCCCAGAATTGTGAGGGCTAACAATCTAAGGGCTAGATCCAAGGCACATCCTTTTACTTAAGGGCTCATTGGTTCTAAACAGCCTCACGATGTAATATAAATTCACACACTCTATAAAGTAGCACATACCAAAATCTTTTCATTGGAGTAAAACTTGTTACACAAGTAACTCTATGAAAGTTCAGCAAAAAAAAAAGCTTCTAGCTTTGCTTTCAGCCTACTGTTTAGCAACAAATTCTGTTGCATGTATGACTGTTCACAAATAACTGTCTTTTCCTACTCTTACATTTTCTTGTTGCACTTCAGTGATCTTAGATAGTTAAAAGGTGACAGGGAACATCTATGTTCTCCTTTTGATCGGCAATTCAGTCTTAACTATAGTCCTGGGTTTACGCACACACACACACCCCCCATAGAGAATACTATCTTCATACATTTACTTCACCAAAATCTTTTTGAGAAAAAACACACAGAAGAGCAGGTATCAGCTCCAGCATTTCAATTCCTTGGACAATTACCTCTTTCAGCTTCATCCCTCAGCTGTCCTCTAGGGAAAAAGGCAGAGGTAGCTACTCAGAAAGCTGGTTTTCCCAATTAAACTTATTTTAAATGGTAAAGTTCCATGCTCATGTGTGCCCAGGCTTCCAGTGGTATTTCTCTTTCAGGTATCAAGCAGCTTAAGTAGCACTGAGGAGTGCCCCCAAGAACAAGTTGCTCTTCACACACACATTTTTTTTCCTGCTTTTTGTCAAAGGCAGGACAAATGTGTTGTCCTCCTAATTCACCCTCTACCCTTTTTTGGGCCCACAAGAACAAAAAGCTGCATTCACTGAGCAGCAGTACAGAAAGCAAGGTTAAAACCAAAGCACGGGATCACAGCACTTTTTATCTGTAGCACAAAATCATCATGAATATCCCCAGACTCACTCACCAAGCCAGCAGTCAGTGAAGGAGCAGATTGCCCTAGAGACTGATTTCTCATGCGGACCAGGTTTGAGGTATCTCCAGGTGGCTGCCATATCGTCTGCCCCACTCCACTGTGGATGCTATTTGATAAAGGAAGTAGCTGTTTTCCTTAAAAAAACAAAACCAAAATACCATCAGCTTGTTTTTAAACAAGTTTGCAAATTCAAAATACAGTGCTGAAAACGAAACCTGCATGTGGAGAAAAAGCGCTTTTAACGTTTTGGTATTTTAGAACTTGTCAGCGCACACTACCTGTGAATTCATTATGTTTGACAGATAAGTATCTCCAAAAAAATCTAGTTTCCATTATGAGGTAATGGGTAAATCCAAAACCTTGTAGAAACAGACTTTTTATCTTTGCACCTTTCTATGCTTCACACAGCTTAAAAAAGAAACAACATTTGTTGCCAACTAAACAATTTCTTGTCCTATAGAGACAAAATGTTAATGTTGCAAAATCTCTTAGTTTTAAAAGTTCTTATGAAAATGCATTCATAATTGTAAAAGATGACATCTCCTAAACAGTTTGGCCACCCAGACATCCCCACTTTCCCCTGCCATTGGGACATCCAGCAGTAGATTTCATGCCTAAGATTTAGACTTTCTGTCTAAAAAATTTCACTCCTCAGCAACATCATATTATCTTAAAGGCAAAACCTTCTGTAGCTTTCCCAAGTATCCCTTGTACCAGACTGCTCAGCGTAGACACTTACCTCCCATGCTAAATACGCAGTGAGCAGAGCAGTTCCTATCCCAACAAGTTCACACCATTGTACTTTACTGCAGAAAATACAGTTATTGTATAAAAGGAGCTCAATACTTTTTTTTCCCTAGCCAATATAACATTCCTTTGTGAAAAATGACGAGCACTGAGTTTCCACATTAAGAATCAAAATCGAAGTAGGTCATATTTTGACTCCATCAAGCTTGACATTTTCCTTTTATTCACCAAAGAGTCTTGTGGTCAAAAACACGCAAGTGAAAATATCTGTAAATCTGGGTTCCATTATTAGCTTCCAGATGACTTCCTCAGTAACCTTGGTCAGCCAATCTCTGTACTTGTTTCACCATCTGCAGAAAGGGTGTGAATAATACCCCTTTTTCCTTAAAATTAGGACTGTGAGACTAAATCACACACACCATTCAAGTGATTATCACATGCTCAGATACTACAACAGGAATCATCCAGGACTGAGATGTTTGTTGCAATAAGTAGCAGGAAGAAGACTACATCTTTAATCACATATACTGTAGAAAAGCACTTTTCTCAAAGGCTGCTTGCTATTTTACAAATTCAATTTCACCTTAGAATTAAGTGTGAAATAGTCATACAGTCATTACACAAAAGCAGATACAATATTTGGAAGAGTGTCATGATGCGATTTTCCATGATGGGGGGAAAATGATGGCTTATTTAACTTGTTTACATTAATTTTCTATGAAAGTTACAAACAATGGACCAAGTACATATTAATGGAATGAGCTGGAGTATGAGAAGGCTCAACTACGGCTAGCAGAGACACAGCATATTGGTACCTTTCTTAGCAGTCCCACTAAATCTGCTTACAGCTGGAGACATGATTTTCTATTGTTTGCTCATTATCGAGATTATGTCCGTTCCAGCCCTAACTATTCTACAATTCTATGAAGAGTAAATACAAAGACTCCTCTTCTCTGCAGAGCTCTAAAATGCAGAAATGTACATTACTATTTATTTCAGTAAACCACTAACAAAGATATCCTATAATAGCAATTCAAACCGTATAATTATCTAACAGTTTAAAATACCTGTGTCTGAGAGCAAGGATAACATTTTTTGAATCTCCATGAGATATAATTATCAGTATCTGCCTTTAGTTCCACAATATCTGCATCCAGGAAGAAGAATTCCATCAAGAGTCAAATCTAAGCCAATCAGTTTAGAAGCGCAATCATCTACACTCTTTAAACACCTTCGCTTCTGTTGCAAAACTAAGGTGGAATTGTTTTCAGTATGGAGCTTGAAAAGCTAAAGCCTCTTTCACTGCCATACCTCAAAGTCCTACACACATTCCAAACACCCCCATTTAAATTATATACGTAAAGATCCACATTTTCATTACCCAGTTAGGCCAAACTAATATTGCTGGGACTCCTTTCCCCTTCCTGAATCAGCCTATAGTGGGCTGGAAAGTCAGTAAGATGAAGCAACAAGTCCTGGAAAACGTTATCATTTCAGAACAGAAAATTTACAAGAACATCACCTACAACCAGGAAAAATATCTCTAAGAGAGAAACAGAAATTCTCCAGTTTTCCAGCTTCCTCCTATTTACTTTTCTTTCTTCTACTCAAGGCAAGAAAAACCACCAAACTACAGTACAATCTTCAGACACTGAAATCATCTAGCAGCTGGGTAGCTAATAAACTTCTGCTCTCCTCTAGTGATTAACCTACCCTAGGGAACAAATCTGCATGAGTGCAAAACATTCATAATGTTTCTATTTTTCAGAAACAAGCCACTTAGTACAAATAAAACATTAAGAACAAGCCATGCCAAAACAAAACATGTATGCTTTAGTGCTTCTTTAGTTCCTAAACACCTAGCACCTCAAACATCAAACAATTCATCTTCCCCCATAAAAAACAGAGGGACCAGGACTGGATGTATTTTTAGTCTTGTAAGTCAAGCACATGCTGCTGCCAAAATGGGTGGTTTCCCCCTCTTCCTCTTTCCCTCCCACCAGAGAGTTTGCATCCCTTCTGATTCTTGCACTGACATGCAAATAGGCAAACAGTCAGCCTAATTAGGGAGGAAATGGGCTGCAAGTTAACCCTAAAGAACAGCAGTGGTATTCAGGCAGATCAGTTAGTTCATTCTAGACTGGTCATGCAGATCTATATGTTCAACACCAGCATCACAGATTCAGATACCAGCTTGAAAACCATCTCCTAGCCAACGTACAAAGTCTTTGAAAAAGAAAACTACTCAGCTTAATCCTCCAATTTTTTGGCTAATTACAAGACTATTCTCGCTCCATGGATCTACAGCTGACAAACTGACCTCTGACAAGGCTGAAGACTGTTAAAAACCCCAAACCTTATACAAACTGAAAAAGCACCGAGTTAGTAAACAAGATTTTTACTTTCAATCACAAATGCCTGCAGTGCTTTTGAAGCCAAAAAAAACCTAAACAATAATTTGAGCCAGCTTCCCAGTAAGAAACATCAACATCTCTTACCACAACTGTTATACCAACAAGTAATACTGCATCTTTAATACTAATGAACTGTCATATGGTCTTTCCAAAATGGCATACCTGACAAAGAACTTGCCAAACTACCTCTTCGTAGCTTGCAGTCATCTTGACTTAGCTGACGATGGAGCTTGGTTTTCCCAGCAGATGAAAAGATGTCGGGATTGCTGAGCTTTCTGCATCGTAACGGAGTGGACTCTGTTATCATCTCCTGTAGAAAGAAAAACAACAGGTTTGTTAATAAAAGCCCAGAACTTACAATCTCCAAAGCATAAATAAGAAAGTTATAAAACAAGCAAGCAGACACACACGCACTTAAAATCGTTAATCCCCCTCTTTGGTGCCACATTATCTGCGCAAAAAGCACATCATAGGATTGCAGTCAAATACGGTACTTGAACTCCACTGCTGTAAGGAATATCATTAGTAAGTCAGAAAAAAAGCAGTTATTTGCTCTTACAGTATGTGGGAAAAGAGGCTACTGAACAATCACGCTCAGCTTTGATTCAAGCTATTTCCTGCTACAGCAAATAGTATTTTCTCCTGAATATTCTTCCTTGAATATTTCTTCCATCCAGTCTGCGAGTAATATACCTATAAAGAAACTGTTGCAACTTCTAATTGCAACCCAAAACTCCTATTGTAAGTTACAGGTCCACTACAAGACCGTATGTACAACTAAGTAATAATTAGGATAGAGATCATCCTTTGTGTAATATCTTTGTTATTACTCTAAACAAAAATAGACCTGTATTTGTCAGAAACACTCCCACACATGTAAATTCCTTTCACAGCACAGAGCAATCTTTCAATCAAAATAGCAGTAGTAGCACACACAAAATAGCAAGTACACCCACAGTGCTTTCCTTATGCATTTAATTGTTCTGGAGGTGTGAAACTCTTATTTCACACCCAAAGAAGAAATTCTAGCTACCACACATGGATTTGAAGATAATGTGACACTGTCCATTATGAACTATATAGGTGCACTTGGTCAAGTTGTCCTTCTCTGTAGTCATGCAACATGTTCCACAAGTCTTAATGGACTGCTCCATTTTATTTCCAATGCCTCCCATTAGCAATAGAGCACTTCAAGCCATGCTTATCCTCATAAAATCTCATCCACGGCAGAAAATAAACTGAAAGGAACACTCTCCCTGCATGATACATCACCACATGGTTTAACACAGCTTTAAATCAGGTTTAAAGAAAAAACTAGTCTGCTGGTAGTGGTGTTCATTATTAAAATTTGCAGATTCCAGTCAAAATTATTTTTTGAAGTCATTAATTCACATCTATTCAGCCTACAGTGTTATGCTCCAAACTGTAAAATGGAGACCAGGACTATACACTTTAAAACTCCCAAGATTTTTTGGATGGGCCAGGGGGGGAAAGGAGAAGGAAAGAAGGAAGGACATAAATAAAGATGGTTTACAGGGGAAAGAAAATGGATTTGCAAGAGAATCCCCACTTAGCTCTGAATTACTCATTCTCAGCTTCTCTTAGACCCCACCGTCCTTTCAATCATGAAATCTTTTGGCACCTTATAACAGTAAATAAGCTTGTTTGTTTGGGGGACAGGAATGCTTTGCTTCATGGCCACTTCAGTGGTGCACCTTCAGCAGGTTGAGAAGTACTGTGCTGATACAATTTCTTCCTCTGGTTACAGTTAGACATTCAGTCACCACACTGCAGACCAGATCAAGAGAGAGACCTGGGTAACTTAAAGTAGGTCAGTTCACTTACCCAGTTCATCACACACCTGCGCTGGCGCAAGAGTGGGAAGAGGCATGAAAACAAGTAGCCTGGGGTAGAGAAAACTGCTCAAGCTGAAAGTGCTTTACTCTTAAGGATCCTCATACACATCTTGGAGCAAAGAACCTCTTTTTCAAAAGAAAACTTTCCAACTGGGACTTCTTTGTTTGTCCAAGATGTTGGTGTTGTCAATGGGTTTGGGTTACTCTTACCAGTAAAAATAATTACAAGTCCTTAATATTTCTTCTTGAGTTACAGCACACAAGCTTTTCAGATCTGTAATATCTTAAGTCAAAAGTACCCCAACTGAAGGAGCCTCTGGAGCACCAGTACTGAAGGGCTGTGTTACCCTACCACAATATCCGCTCAGCTCCCTGAACACACCTTTCAGATCAACCCAATGGCATTTGCTACTTCCCAAGACACCATTCCATACACCTTCCTTCAACAGCCGTCCCCAGCACGAGCAACTGCTCCCCATCAGGACCTGTACCACAAAGATATGAAAGGAACTGTGGAAAGCTAACAGCTTCCCACACTCACTGAAGCAGCCAGGCTGTGTTCTGCAGGAGATAAGCTTACTACATATTACATATGGGAAATTCTTCACAAGCCCTTTCATTATTAAGCACAATGAACACTTGGGCGCTTCACAAGACTACATAGCTGCTGAACGTGTTGAAGAAGAGGACCCCAATCAGGCTCTGCAGCTTTGTACACTGTTAAAGTCACTCCTCAAGTATTTGAAAACTAAGCAAACCTACTGCCCCATTCTGAGGCACGCTGCTATGTTTGATAAACTGCTGAGTATATCATGGGCGCTTTAAAATTTCATTTCTGAGGACTATGCCCATCATTGTTTTGCTCATGCGAAACAAGGGAAAGTTTCAACTTGACAACAATAGAGCTGTCTTTCATAAGACTGTAATTTATTTCCACTCATCCATCAAAACCCAGCTGCAATATTGCAGTTCAGAGACAAACTACATGGGAACAGCAACAGTTTACGTTACCACTCTTCATCAAGGAAGGAAAAAAAAGCTTACAGGAAGAGCTCTTTCCTTGTCCTTGCCCCAAGGCAAGAAGCAATACGTACAAAGGACAGAAAAACCTTACACAACATTCCAGACCAATGGATAAAGATACTCTCTGCAGCGATAGAGCAAAATCTTGCTTACATGATCCTAAATGACTACATTAGACTACCAGAGCAAGCGGCTGAAGAACAGATTACATATCACAGGCTGACGCAATTTTAAGGACTCCATTTTCACTTCTGGAAAGAAAAAAATTCTTGCAGCTTTAGAAATAAAAGCATTAGTAAGCATGTAACAAACACTTGCTCAGTGTGCAAAGGACCGAGCCTCCATCCACTGATCTCTTTTCAAAGGTGATAGGAAGAAACTTTAATATACTTGGCCTTCTGGGTTTTGCCACAAGCCAAAAACCAGGTTCAAAGAGCCAGCTGAATCCCGTAAAGCTTATGGCTGAAGATAAAAGCATCACCCAAAGAATCTTGATTTGGTAGGCAAAGATTATTCCTATCAGTCTCTCCAAAGGTATAAAAAAGTTTGCTCACATAACTTGATGCAGTAGGATATGAAGAAAAACGGCCAAAGCTTTTCTGGAATAGCAAGAGGCATTCTTCAGCTCATTCACTTACCACACTTGCACAGAAAAACAGTTATAATAGTTGCAGTACTGGAAACACATACAGGCCTGTTTCTCTTGCCTGAAATCTCACATAGGAGTTACTACACTCAGCAAGATGGAGAACCAGACAGATTGCAACAACAGCTGCAGACAAAAGCCAAAAACCCAAGTATGCTTCCTGATGTGTAAGATCACATTAAGATCCCATGTTAAAACCCTGATCTGGTAATTCAGAACACAGCTACAAGGAACCTTTGCAGACATCTTTTCCATCCCATTGCACAGGGAAAGTCCCCACAGCGACTCAAGCAAGAAATGAAAAGAACATGCACATCCACCACTGCAGTGCTTTTCAGTGAACATTGTTCATTTAATGGCGTTTGAGTGAGAAGCATAGATCCTAACCTACAAATGGCAGGTGAATACTGCAAGTATGGATGCAGTCAAAGTTCTTCCTCAAACTGCCAGAGGAAGTACTACACAGTTAGTGAGACTGATGTATCAGCAACAGATGAGTCTTAGGGAAAAAAATCTTAAGACCTGTCTTTACAGTCAACATGTAATATATAACAGATCACACCAAGGTGCACTTCCTTACACAGAATCGTTCCTTATATAGAATAGTTCGGGTTGGAAAGTTCCAACCCCCCTGCCATGGGCAGGGACACCTCACACTAAACCATGTCACCCAAGGCTATGTCCAACCTGGCCTT
>JAOEHY010045451.1:0-10451 GCA_025447955.1 Psilopsiagon aurifrons
GTCAACAATCAGCAAGTTAAAGAGGGGTGTATTGCTATCTCTTTTTTTGGGGGGGGGAGGAGTTTATAGTAAAGAACACGATTCATGATCTCTTACTTAGCTACTTAGAAAGGTTATGCCTTGATCTACTTGACTTGTGGGCTAAGGAAGAGTAGCCAAGGGAAGCATAACTGTTGGTTCAGTAGTTTTGGCAATAGGTAAGAAAAGAATTAGAGTTCTGATCTCAACTCTGAGTTGATTTTTGTTTCATTGCTTCATCCAAAAATGTAATAATATAGAACCTGCACACATTTCCAGAGACCTAGATCAAGAAGTCAAAGATCTGCCTTTTCCCAGCTGATTCTTAAGAGCAAGCTACAAGTTTATTAAGCCAGGCTACTTCTGGCCCATCCAGAAGCTTTGAATATTTTGTCAGAATGTCCAGTTTGTTTGCAAAGTATGATATGCAAGCATCTGTGATTTTTTTCTCTGTCAGTGAAGATTTCAGAAAGTTATTGTTTTATGGTATATACAAAGAACAGTTTATGTGTACACTGACTGACTGGACATGACAAGATTTTGGTAAACAACAGCGATAGTTCACTCGAGAAGATCAGCAACAGCCAAAGGAACCTAGTCAAAGAAGGACTGACAGTTATTTTCAGGAGGATGAATATATAGATCCAGACTTTGGTTTTGATATGGCAAAAATAAATTAGAAAGAAGTTTTCCCTTTTTTTGGAATCTAATCATGTTTTAAATGGTTCAGATTATATTGTGTATGATTCAGAAAAACAATCTTCTAAAAAATAGAACTCTGCAGAGAAAAATTATTTTACATTATAATTTTATGTCATTATTAAACAGAAATGAAAAAGAAACCAAATATGTACTGGACTATCAATAATATATATGGGCTATATGAAATGTTTTTCCTGTTCTAGAAACATTCATGGCAGATGCAAGGGGAAATAATATTCTTCAAATGGCTATGAGAAAATCAATCACACAAAAAAAAAATTATAAAAATCTAGCCCAGTCACCTGATTGACATTTTGAAAATAAAGGTTTTTGTTCATTAATTAGTTTGTAGAACTGCATTGATTCATGTCACCAGCAAGGTTAGGGTTAACAGGAGTGACAGTTCTTGTCAGTTTCTTCCATCTAAGTAAAAATGTGTAACCAGAGCTCAATTCTACCTTAGGATATAACTTTGGTTACATCTCAATTTATAGAAATAATTAGATCAAATTAGATCATGGAAAGTTTAATTAAACAGGCAGAGTTTTGAATTAAAGTCCATTTGCTGTGGAAATTGGAAAAGGCCTAAGTAATACAGTACTCATTACATAATCATTTAGCATCAAGCATCATGGGGGCTGTAAGTCAGAATATAGGAAAAAGCAAAAACAATGTCCACTTTTAAAGATTTTAGCTGTATTTAGATACTCTGTGGCTCTCCTAGAGAAAAAAAAAACAAACAGGTTTTGAATACTCAGGGGAGTGTATCAGGATGCTTTCAAAAGGACAAAAGTTCATTCGCCCCACTAACTAGCTCCAAACATTATGTTGTCGTTCTTTAACATACTTCCACCATAAAGTACATTTAGCATAAATCTTACTTTTTTCATATTTTTGAAATATGCACATAATCTACTACTAATATGAAAGGGATCATTACAAAATATTTCATCCAGTGCAAAAATATCAAATTATAATTAATTCTATTAGCATTCAATATGATATATTAATTTGTGTTCAAGTCAATGTAATCTCATAATTTGATCAGAATTCAGAACTAATTAATTTCCACCTAATAAAAAGTTACTTATTATACAAAGAACATCCATTGCTTCTGAAGTTGCTCTTGAACATCATCTACATCCTGTGTGTTTTGCAATCTGTAAACTAGAACAAGAATCTTCTGTAGTACACTGCATGGTAAAACACAACCTTGTTTCTGCAAGTTCCAGTACTTGAAGTATCTGAGCAGTGCTTTCACAGGACAGTAATTCAATATGAGCAAAAAGAGTAAAATAAAGGATGCTGTTGATCTTGTCCAAAATTCCTTTGTCTAACCAGAAAATCTGAAGATTTTATACACATGTTTTAAATCTTTTTCTATGATGCGTTCACTGAAGATTTTTCATGGTTGTAGATGGGCCTAGTAGCACTGACTTTAATTGAAACATATATATCAAAGCTGTTAAGGATCAGGTTCTATAATGTTTATGAAAATATGTTGATAGAGATTGTAGAACAGACTTTACCACTCTGGCCTTTGCTCAGCAAGGCTCTAGAAATCAAATAGTTCCACTGAAATCAATAGAACCTATTACAGATGAAGGCACAGCTCACCATGACTAAGGATCTGTCTACTAGAAAGTAATATTGAGATTGCTTTCATTTTAATGACTGGGAAATTCTTTAAAATATCCATCCATGCTTTGGGGTGAAGTGAGTAATATCCACTAAAGTTACAAGATTTATGAGGGATGTCCAATTCAATTTCATTAAGAAAGAACTTTAAAAAATCCATTCTCTGCCCTTGAGATGAAAACCGTATGCAAGAAGAAGTACTTTTCTTAAATGATACATCTACTGAGAAGCAGCAATTGTGAAGTATTAGTTATTAATTATCTATAGTATTTATAGAACTGATTAGCAAAATTTGCTTTCATAATGCTTGCTAGGGATTGTTGTGAAAGTGTTCTATTCAGTATTTCATAAATGAAACAGCCTTTTTGACTATTCAGTGTGCCTAGATAATTATGCTAAAAATAGTCAAACTTAAGTACCATATCAGCCTTAGATATTCTCCATCTCTATAAAGAGAGGCTAAACCCCTTAGCAAATCTTAGCTAATACCTCTGAGACAACATGCTGAAAAGCTATATTGCATAACTGCTGGTCTCATCATGATAAGACATCTTTTTTTATAGCTTCAGATATGTGAGGTATGAAAAGTCCTTCCTTAATTTTTGATTGGTTTAAAATGAATTTAAACCTGTATGATCCCAACTGTACCCTAAACTGGACAAATCGATGTGCAGACAGTTGAAGATGCACCTGTACATGTGAGTTCAAAGTGCGGCTCTCTACTTTCTAGGATGTTGAAGTTAGAATGTACAATTCAGGTTGCACATTCTAAAAACTGAAAAGTTTCTATTTAGCAGATGTCCAATGGATCGTACATATGCTAGATCTATATAACAAGTAATGGTAAAAAAAATAATTAATAAATTATTCTGTATGGCTGAAATTCATCTTTTCCTACTGAAAAATGAAAAATTAAAAAAAAAAAAGCAAACAACCAAACAAACCAGGCACTAGGATCTCCTTTGTGTCAAATGATTGTATTTCTATAATAAAACATTCTGAACACTTCCAGTCACATGCCCTCGAACCACAACAAAGTGGAGTAATTTTCTAGAATACGCAGATTTTATTTCAAGGTAGAAAATTGCAATTACATAAGTCTAACACTGTTTCCCCTAATGTCAATGCTAAATCTGCCCTTAACCTATATCACACCTATAACACTGAACATATGTTATCATTCACCTTGACTACGTGTCATGGTTTAAGCCATAAATCAGCCATGCAGTTTGTTCACTCACTTCCCCCTTTTTCTTTCCTCTGCTCCTGGGGGGATGGGAAGGAGAATTGAAAGAATGCAACTCCCACAGGTTGAGATAAGAACAGTTTAGTAACTAAGGTGTAAACAAACCACTACTGCTACTACTAGTAATAATAATGAGAAGAGAAATACAAGGGAAGAGAATACAGCAGCTCACCACGTATACCCAGCCCGACCAAGCCATGTACCCCCCACAATCTTCCATGTCTCCGCTCTTCGTTTCTGCATCCTGGGCATGATGTGCTGTGGTATGGAATACCTCTTTGGTCAGTTTGGGTCAGGTGTCCTGTCTCTGCTTCCTCCCAGCTTCCCCTCCTCCCTGGTAGAGCATGAGGCTCCAAAAGTCCTTGGCCAGACCAAACATCACTAAGCCATAAGTAAAAACATTGGTATTATCAGTGCTGTTCCCAGGCTGAAAGTCAAAACCACAGCACTGCACCAGCTACTGAGAAGGAGAAAAATGACTGCAACTGCTGAACCTAAGACACTACGATAGACTTTTTTCAACTGCATTTGGCATACTCAGCTTCACTTTTCATTATAAGACAAAATGAAACTTGATTTTTTTTATGCCAATGTCTGATATTTTTCTGATTAAATAGAGATTAAATTCTGTTTTTTACTGCTTCAGCAAGTTATCCCCCCAACAAATCTTTTGATGAGTTAACCCACTATCACTTTCATTTTTGTCACTTCTTCCTCGTTCATCAAAATGGTCTGAGAATTAAACTAGCCAGATCATCAAGTCAAAAAGACTTCTCCCAAAGTGACTCAAAGTCATCTCCAAGTTGTAAAGATAAGAACTTTAAGTTGAAACAGTTGGTCTTCATATTTTTCTGGCAATATCACCTGAAGTAAATATTTTCTAAGGTTTTGTTGATAAAAACAAAATAATAATATTAATTAATTATAATAATATTAATAATAATATTAATACTCTTACACAGATTATGATATACACAATAAACTACCTAAAAAGTTTTCATTAATTGCATTAATGAATTTGCATAAAGTATGTGTCAGGAAACACATTAATGCTTAACTTGCTGGAATTCAAATGCATCAGTTGTAACCTACAGAAAGAAAACCATAATTCTTCCATCCTGTATTTGACTAAAAATTGAAGCAGTAATTTCAGAAACACCTAAAGGGATTAGTAAGAGAGTTCCCATCATATGTCAGTGGGATTTGTGTCCATAACCCCTTTAGCCTCATTTGAAAATCTCAGTCATGGATTACTCTCAGAGATTAATTTATCTTGTGTACAGCTTGCCAGTGCAATACTTCTGTTGGCATGGCAGCCAAGCACCCTTGTACATCAGGCTTAGATCTATATGCGTTGAAGTAGTTAAAATATGTGCAAGATATAAAACTACAGCAATTCATTCATTAGTTAAAAAACCAAAACACAACCCCAAAAAAAAACCCTGAAACCAAACCCCAATATAATGTTTCATTGACTGAAAATCAAAAGCAATTTAATTGGAAGTGTTTTGGGAACATTTTTATAGGTTGTGGTCTTCCTTTATAAACAAAATAGAGAAGTGGAAAATGGTATTTTTTATTTTATTTTCCTATTATTATTTTATTTTATAATTAAAATGAAGATGCTGAAGATAGTCAGAAGTATCTGAGGTGAATTTTGAAATTCAGGAAACTACACACCAATTGTTCTATAATTTTATGTGGCCGTGCTATTGCGAGGCTGGATTACATAAAGCTGATTAGCCTGAGCTGTTTTAAACAAATGAAAACATCATTAACCATAATCTTTTGGATCTTTGTGAACAGGGCAGCTACTGCTGAAGGAGGAAGACCTTCCGGAAGAAGGAAGAAATTCCAGAAGAAGAAGAAGAGAAACTGTAGAGATCTGAGTAGGCAGATACTGTTAAATTAATGACTGGTATTGTCAGAACTGAGATGCGGGATGGCTCCAGTGGCTTCATAGGCTCACCTCTACTAGTGGGCGTTGCTATGGGTACCAGCTCAGAGGTGTCATGTTGAAAAAAACAAAGAGTGGGACAGGGAGAGACTGATGAACAACAAAAAGAAACAGAAGATATAGAAGCCATAACAATATGAAGAGACACTGTACACAACAAAAATGCTTTACATTGTGTTACAGTAGAATACGAAAAAAAAGGGAACAAACAAAGCCTGTTAGATTTAAAAACCAACACAACTAAACTCTAAAGGAAATAGCATGACCTAATTTATATATATTTGATTTTAAATGTTTATTGGTAAAGTCCAGGCAATGATAGAAAAGATGCACATTAATCAGAGCATTGTATGACAACAGAAAAGAGTTATTTGTAGCCTGCAATCACTATTCACGAATTTGTTGGGTTTTGAGGCGACATGCGGTCTAGAAGAAGGTAAATTTAATAAATGATTATTATTCAACATCATCATTAGGCCTGGATTCAGCAAGTTATATCAACATAGCTAACTTTCCCCACCATGAGCCGTGGTCCTTTAAGTTAGGTGCAATGCTTAAATCCTTGCTAAACTGTGTTATCTAAAGCAGTCTTCAGATGTAACTCTAGGAGTTTGTCTGTTTCTCATTAAGAAATTTTGTAATTTTCAGCTGATAAAAGCAAACAGTTTTAAATAATGTTTGCCTTTTATATTTTATACATTTTTATGCATTTCTTAAATATGATAAAATTTACCCTCATTCTTTAAAAATAAGCTGATCTTTGAATTTTACCTTATAAAGCTGCATTATATGTAATGTGCTATGAATAAATTTTGAAGGCCTCCCATTTTTAGAAATCCTAAATAGATAATATGCTATGCTACACTTTTCAGAAAATACAACTTTAATTTTGCCTTTGAATCCTGTAGACAATCTTCCAGTTCAACCATGTAAAAAGAGGGAAAAAGAAGCCAGAAAAAAACTATGTGGGAAGAAAGCATCCGTGAGATACAGCTACATACTGCCAGCTGCTTCCCTCTTTCTTTGGGTGCATCCCAATGGATGATGTGTATTTCAGATAATCAGGTGCTTACCTTAAAATTTACACTATGCCACTAAGTACAAACACATTTTAGCTCAATTTTGTAATTGGTTGTGGTGGGAAGTTTCCCAGTTTGCTGGAGACACTAAATTTTTATCCGGCATTTTCCCAGCAGGGAGTTCCCTTATATTCATGTAAAAGAGCATAAGCCACAGAACAATACCACTAAAAATGTGTGTTTGATATGATAAATATTAGCATCATCAAGCTAGACAGTTTCAAATGAAATACAGGTTCAAAAGGTCACCTGGCACTGTGCGTACCAAAAGTTCATTTTCAGTATACTGGTTCAAGTTCTGCCCAGATTGATGGTGGTTAAAGCTTTGGTTGCTTTTGAGTGATATCTCAAGTAGTTTGCTGTACTTCAGCTTCTAGCAAGTGTAATATAAAATCTCTGCTCTTCGAACTCAAACTCTTGGCTACAGTAAAATCAAATACAATATTCATTAACACTAGTTTCCTCTTCTTTCTGAAGTAGTGTTACTTGCTAGATAAATATAACAAAGTAAATAAAAAATAACTTTATGTGAACATCTATAAATTCTGCTTTTCAGACTTATATGGAAATATTCTTTCTGATGTCTGTGCTGTTGTATTTTACAAATCAAATGGTGACTTCTGTCTTCAGGGCTTTCAGATTTACTGTTCATGAAAATTAAAATCACATTCTCAAAATAAAGCATACACACGAAACAGAAACAAATAATGGGAGAGTTATATGAACAGAGAAAAAAAATTAGTTTAGCATCCAAACAGACCTGCATTTTTATGGAAAAACTTGATTTTTAGTTACCTCTTCCTTATTCAGAAATATTGCATAAAACCCTTACGTATCATAAATAAATAGTTCAAAAGTATCTAATTTGAATTACTACACGAATTAATGTGTTATTAACTATTTTCTATGGAATATGCTAACCTATACTCTGCAAAAGATTTGTAGGCATGTAAGTAGATTATACAGCGCGTACAGGTGACAGCTTTCTGTGACAGAATATTTGGTAGTTAAAAGACTGAAGCAATTGCTGCGAAAAGAAAGATAAAATAAATTGTAGCTCCTTGGAAAGCAAGTATTATTCAAAGACTGGGTCATCTGTATCCTAAATATTGTATCAGAGAGTGAAAATGTTTGCAATGTTTTGTTTTTTTAAAATAACGACATTTGCCCATGCTTGAGTAAAATCACTTTGATACACAGAGCAAATTCACTTTGATACACAGAGCAAATTAGTCCTTCCCTGAAAAGCATTCTGCACCTCTATGATCAAATGGTATTTCCAACAATCACAGTAAAATGAGGGTGATAACAGACAAATCCCTACGGCTACTGCATCTTCTCTCCTTCTCCTCCCTCAATGCAGAGACCATATGACGGCACACACAGAACCACAAATTACTGTATTGCACAATTCCTACCTAATAATGACATCCCATAAGTTAGCAAAAATCAGCCAACATCTGCAAGCTTCTCTGCACTGCTGGGAGCCAAAGTTAAAAATCATGTGTGACAGTGCTGTGGAAAATACAATTGATTCCATTCTGATAGTGTCAGTTCCAAACACAGACAATATTGATGATGCTGTACAGTAATCTTATTGGGCTTGGGCCCAACTGAACATTGGTCTTTGTCAACTCATTATTCCTCTATCAGAGGAATCTCAGTAGATTGATCTTGCCAGAAGCTCTTGATGTGTCTCACAAATCACTGTTACGCTGTTGGCAGGCAGATTCGAGTGCTGCACGGTAATTGCTGGTTTTTTTCCTTTCCCCAGAAGGCAGTGACTACATATTGCAAGTCACTGTCATATGAGGGAATAAAACCATCCTAACAAGATAATATAGTTAACTGTACAGCACCTGATTGCTCCAAAAGATGTGGTCATATTATATATGCTACCAAAGCAGCAAAATTATTTCAGAAAGTAAACTCTTTTCTTTTTCTTGACACTCCTTAAACAATTGACCTATTAATTTATCATCATGAGAACATATTTTGATAAATTATATTATTTTAATCTTAAACCCAAACACAGGAAGATATTGATTGGCGTCTTCCCTTTTGTACATATAGAAACAAACCGCATGCAGGAGTTTGCATGATCAATACCCCACTGCAAAACTCAGACACAAACATTTCAGTATATGATGAGAAGTGATTACAACGGAATTTTCTTTTGCATTTTTAGCCAGAGGAAAGTAACTTTTTGGCTCCTAAACTCTTCATTTGTCCCTCAGAAAGACCCAAGCAGATTAAGTATAGTCTTTGGCCTGGGTAAATGCTTTCAAGATAACTATCAGCATATCCTCTGGCTAGTCTTAGAAGAACACAATGACAAAACCAAATCAAAACACTTGATGCACTGAGTCAGATGATCTGGATAATAGCAAGAGTCTGTACTGGAGCCTCTCCAGGAAAGCTTATGCTGACTGACATAGCCACTGGCAGCCAGCTTCATTCCTACAGTGCAAATGGGGAGAATAACAATACTTGAACAGCGAAATTTAAACAGCCAGATCTGGCTTCTTTCTCACTCCATGGATGACAGCTTTTGTGGGCAGGAGCAGGAACTGAGTTATAGACAGAAGAAAATATGGCTGAAAGCAACTGTGATTCCTAATTAGGGAGAATGGCTACAGAATTGAATAAAGAAGACTCGAAAGACTTGCACCTTACATTATCCTGCCTAATACAAGGAAATTCAGTAAGGCGGGTGGAAGTCAGTGTTAACCCTTTAAAATCAGTGTTAACCCGTTAAAAATAACATAATACTTCATCTTCGAATAATCCAGAAAATATCTCATCTCCTATTGAAATACTCAAATACTTACACAAATACTGCTGAACAGTTATATAAGGGTCAAGATAGCATTTATAAATGACACAGCTGGTGAAAACAGTTGAAATAATGGGAACTGTAAAAGTATGCAAAGTTACAGTGGCTGGTTTTCTATGACAGAGCCAATGCTGCCTGTGTAAGTGACAGGGAAATTTTAAGTAAAGTATGAGATGATTCTCTATATACAAAGGAAGCATAACAATATTCTAAAATAAGGAAGAAAAAAGAACAACATGGCCTATTACTCCCTAGCAAGGTGACGCCAAATAACTTGAAAAGCTAGTGAGAATTTATGTCATAAATTTTCAGACCAGTAGGCCAATTCACTTGAAAAAAAACCCTTTAATTGTTAGAAGAAATTTTGATAAATATTAAAGTTTTCTATTAGTTTTCCTTGGAGGCTTAGTGATTTGGCTTGGTGGAACATGATTTTTAATTTAAAATAGAGGAAATTTTCAAAACACTTTTTAAAATAAAATTTGTATTAAAGCAGAAGCAGCAAATAAAATAAACCAAAATGTTTAAAAATCAAATTAAGCCTTTGGATAAAATCTATGACCACATAATATCTAGTGGCTGCGTACATTAAATGATTGAGAGTGGGAGACTCCTGACAGAAATCAGGGGCTACATAGCTAGAATAAGCATCATGAGCAAATTTAATGTTGAATCTTTCTTCTGACCCACTTTGTCGCTAATGTATTGATGCAAGAAATTTTAAATGTGCCAGAGCCAGCAATAGGAAAATGCCAAATACAACCAGGGAGCATCATTTTCAATTTAAAGGTAAGAAAAATATTGCCATTCGTAACTTTAGATAACCATCACATCACAGAATAGACTCTGTGTAGTGTGTTCTTCTGTAACACACTAGAAAAGTTAAGACCCATTGTCATGGGTTCAGCAGTAGCAGTCATTTTTCTCCTTCTTGGTAGCTGGTGCAGCACTGTGGTTTTGACTTTCAGCCTGGGA
>JAOEHY010045452.1:0-35621 GCA_025447955.1 Psilopsiagon aurifrons
CCTTTTCTCTCCCCCAAAAAAACCCCCCTAGAAAACGCCTAACAAAACCAAAACCCAAAAAACCCACACCCCCCAAAAAAAAACCCGACAGAACAAAACCCACAAAACCAAACCACAAAACCACACTAAATCCAAGCAATTAGAACCTGAATATGCATTTGTCCTTCAAAAGAGAAAGCGTATTGAAAAAGTCAGCAGCTCAGCCTTTCAAATTAAGTTGTGAGACATTCTGCTTTATTGCTTTGATAGCTTTGATCACGGTGTGGATGTCCATATTCCTTTGAAATGTATTGTGAAGTTTCTCTGGGAAGTGTGGTTTATCTGGATGATGTTTTTCTTGCGAGGATCTTCTTTAAAGACTTCAAATAAATCCTTTACTTTTTCTTCTGAAGTCTACATGTCATTCTGTTGTTCTCTGATTTACTTTATTGCCTGAGTTTATTCATCTGATGCTTTTTCTTTCAAGAGGTTTTGGCTTAAGGTTATTCCTAATTAAAGCCCATCATAAAAAGAAGATGTTACAGAGAGAAGGCGGAGGCAATACAAGTACATGGGTTTACCAGATTTTGAAGCTGGCCACCTGATATTTAAAAAAAAAAATAAAATTACATGATAATTAATAATAATTTTTCTGTCACACTACATGAACCCTAATTTATCTAAAAATAGATGAGTACATTTTTATATGTAGCTTCTGCTAAAGAAAAGAAAACAAACACAACTTTACTGCTAAAAATCTCTGGTAGCTTTTAATGTTACTTCGGTCTGGTCTGACAAATACATGGCTAGAATGCAGTGCACAGCCAGTTTAAATACGTGACAACAGAACATCTATTTCTGGTTTGATTACTAAGAAACAAACAAACCAGACCTGTTCACTCCTTAGCATTTCAGATTTACCAGAAATTAGAGAACTGTATTACTAAGGCTGTGTTTTGTAGCAGAAAATGGTACATCAGACTGTTCTGGTTGTTCCCTTCCATTCAAATGCAAAGCAGAGTCTGCCTCCCAGTGGAAGTAGTTGTGAGTATTGTCCTAAACAATTGGCAGATTACTGTAGGACTTTGGAGAGTGATAAACTGGCAGCCATAACTGGGCTGTTATCCACTTCTCCAGTAGCCAGAGGTTGAGGGTAATGATGAAGCTTGTGGTTTATTTTTATGCAGGCTTTTCTTCATACTGTGTGTGCAGTGGTATTGGTGGTGTTCTTCAAGTGCTCTCTCATGTTTAATTTGTATCCTTGGTTTAAAGATCTAGCAGTGTTCTTGGGAAATTGGTGGTTTTGTGTCTCTTTGACAGTTAATTTGCAGATATCAAAATTAATCTGAGGCCTTCTCCAGTAGTAAGGTACTTTATCCATTAATTTCTTTGTTTCTCTGGTACAAATGTGAAAGCACTCAATTTAGATTGAAATTAAATGCATCTCCTAAATGCTCTAATAACTGCTTATGAGAATGAATGGAAGCAGTGTATTCACAATATCTGATAAATCAAAGTGCCTGAAACTAAGACGCTTGTTTGCCATGAAGCACTATTATATAGTGGGAAGAAAAGGAGATAAAAGACGTAGCAGCACTGGATTGTGTTCCTGGCATAGCCATTGCTTTGTTAAATTACTTCAAATAATTATTTTTATCACAATGTTTTCAATGTTTTCTTCTCTGTGTTAGTAATAATGGTGATGTAAACTTCTTGGAAAATGCTTTTAGGTTTGCTGACAGCAATTGTTACCTTAGAGCTGTGTTTTGTTACTCTTATTAATAGAAGATGTATTAATCGATCCATTAATCTGTCTTGTATAAGTTAAAAAAGACCAACAACTTATTTTTCTGACATACTTTTTAAGGTATTTTGAGAATAGGAAACTTTCTAGAGTTCAGAATTGCAATAGGGTTTGCATTATCAGCTGATTTTATTATCTTGGAAGGATATTTGTGTTGTAGATAAGGTAGCTTTAGGAATGCCTTTTCAATTAGTACAGAACCCATTTTGATTTAGTTTTACTTTTCACCTGCAGCTGAGGTTTAAATTTCAGTTTGTAGCCCATGAAGTCAGACTGTGGGTTGAAAGTCCCATAGTTCTGAGTTTGATATTTTTTTTGTTTGGTTGGTTTTTTGTTTGGTTGTTGTAAAGAAAGCTGTCTACTTTTGTGATTGTCACTTTAGTTCTCAGGTCATCATAAATATTACTGTATGTGTTTCCTTAGAAAGTAGAGAATAGATTTACAAATGAGAGCCTCCTAATCTCCTGCAGCGTGCAGTGTTATTTCATACAGGTGGGACATGGAACAATGTAGAAGAGGTTGATGGCAAATCACTTAACCATTACCTTTTTAACTGGATGTACCAAGGATCCATTTAAGAAAGCACAGATACTTGCCCTCAGGAAATGTCAACTGCTTCTCTGTAATTTAGTTCAGTGCTATCACATTTGTCTCCCTGTTCTCTGCCGCCACTAGGTGTAACTTTTTTCCCCTCTCTTGGTGTAAATGGGCCTACTAAGAAGAAAAGAAAATGTTGATGTTTTGCTAACTTTTCTAGGTAATAAAACTATTTCCTTTGTCTCAAGATTTAATTAATATAGTAGAAAGTCCTTTCCTTAAGGTAAAGGACTATTTTGGTTCATGTAGTTCCTACTGTTACTGTATCTTGGTGTCTAACAGGTACATAATAATGTATTTGTCCTAATAGCGGGCCTTCTGGCTGCCTCCTGAGGAAATTGGAGTACCATTTTACAGACATAGTGTTGAAATGTAAAGGACCTAAGTTAAACCCCTTTGTTTTTATAGGAATGTTTAATAGCCTGGATCCAAAGTTCAAAAGTATTTAGGCAGTAGCATTTGAAACCACCAAAAAAAAAAGTAAGTAGTGAGCAGGTTAATCCTCCAGACCACAGCTCTTACGATCCCAGTGTGCTGGTGATGACCAAGTCACAAGGTGTTTTGTATATTGGTCTGTGCTGATCTTGGTTGTCCTGCAGCCAAGTGGAGGCTTGATTTACAGCATGACTGCTGGGTTCCTCACCTTTCCTCCTCCAACTGTGTATTTCCTCTTGTCCATGGCATTAACTCCTTTCTATTCATGGTTACCCAGGTTTGAGAAGCAGAAAAATAACTTATTTTGTAATGCTAATTTTCTGTTGATTTAGGTGTCTGCAGTGACTCCCCCTGGGCTCAAGTAAATACCAAAGTTGACACAAAGGAAAATCCACCCTTCTGTCCGAAGAAGGAGAGGGTTTAAACTGGATCAGCAAGTTAATCTGACTCATTCCTAGCCACACAGGCACTCGTGTTGGTACAATGGAGGGAAAGAGCTGGATTATGTTTTGGAAATGGACAGTCTGTTTTTATTAGCAGCCAAGTGTTAAATCTGCTTGAGCCGTACTGAAACCATACCCCCAGGCTGTACACTTCATTCACTGGCTGCTCCAGTGGTCTGTCCAACACTTGCCTTGGAAATTGGTTTGGTCCAGGTGATGGTGTCTTTCCTGGTGGTCTGTGCATGCCTTCATGTATTTTTTTTTCAGAAACACACTTGTGCACAGAAATGCCTGATTTGCCATCAGGACTGAAGTGCAGTTTGGATTTGCTTATGCTGAAGCCTTGTGGGGGACAAATTCTGTGAGCAGGAGTGGATTGCTGAGGAGGCTCCAGCAGTCTGTCTGCGTGTGTTTGTGATCTCCATCAGAGTAACTGGAAGTGATATCAAAAGCTTAATAAAATTAAATGCATAGTAGCTTCTCTAGGAACAGATGATTTATTAATAGTTATCTCAACTATTTAGTTATCTGAACTAAGCATTTTTGTGTGCTCTGATAAGCACTCTGTGAAGCACCAGTGAACTCTTTGTTTAACAGAGGAGCTCCAAGAAGGAGGTACTGCCACAGGATGGATAAGCTGACCTACAGCAAAACTAAGCACTAATGGGGGAACATGGTGAGCACCGGCTCATTGATCTCCAACTCAAGAAGCCCTCTGACCCAAAGAGAAATAGAGATTGAGCATGTTGCAGGCTAAGTAACTTAAGTGAGAGAGTTACTTAATAAATTGGAAGTTGACTACCAAAGTTTATGTGACTTGTAATCAATGCAGGCTGGTGGTTTTGCTTTCTAAAATGTATAAATACTGAAAATTTTTACAGCTGGAGAGCTAGGCATTTGTAGGTTACCACCAAGCTCCCTACTTTGTGCAAACTAGAATAAAAGAGTAGGAATACCTCGAATTGGTGTGTTGAAGTATCACTGCACATTGGGTACCAAGCCTGCATTTGGGATGGCAGAAGCATTTAAAGAGCCTGAGTATTCAGTGTTCTGCCAGAGGTGGTCACAGTGAGAGGCTATAGTGTAATCTGAAAAAGCTATCTCAAAATTACCCTAGATGTGCTTGCAGAGAGTCGTTATTCTCCCCACATCCAGAAAATCTGAGTCTTTTTGAGAGAATAACTCTATAATCAGTAGCATTTTTGGTCTCCCTCTATACCTCTTTCTGTGCAAGCTAATAGCAGTTCACAATATATAGTGGTAAGGAGAGCAGTGTGCAGGGGGAGACACATTACCTTGTGTTCAGGACTGGAGTGAGAAATCAAGGACTGTGGGTGACGTGAATTAATTTCATTCTGGGTCTGCTTGCTTGAAGAAGTTTCGTAACTACCTCTGGGTTGGTGTATGTCAGACTGTGAAAGCCGTGCAGTCCTGTTCTCCTAGGTCTATCTTTAGCAGAGGCTATTTAATAGCTGTAACATGCCCTGTGTGGTCACGTGGAGCTGTTGAGGAAGGTGCTTCTGCTAGGTTTGTTTCCAGTGGATAGTAACCAAAGGATTGGTGCACCAAGCATATTTTTTTCCTCCCTGTTGCAAGTAGATGTCCTTTTGGACATAGCTGCAGGTCAGTTTTTTGCTTGCCACAGTAGAGGCAGTTCATTTTGGAACAGGTTTTCAGGTCTGCCTGGTGATGGGTTTTTTGAATGCTTGATGGGAGGCACATGGAAGTTCTCCCTGTCTCCCTTGCTCTAGAAGTGATGCTGAGTCCCAGGCAGCAGGATAAGGAGGCTGGACAACAAGCAAGCATTCACACTTGCGTGGAAACCACTGGGCCTGAGAGAGAGAGAACCACCAGGATGGCTTGGAGAGAGCTGGACTCTGAGGAATAGCATGTGAGCAGTTGGTCCCAGGGCACCAGCTCTCTGGGGATGCAGGAGGTGGTGGGGAGAAGAGGCTTGCTGGAGAGAGCAGCGGGTGATGTGTGTGAGCCGAGAACCTGAGGTTGGTGCTTGTACTCACTCTGCAGTCACTTCAAATTTGGGAAAATGTGCTGGGCACTAACTCTTCCCTAGGGACCCAAGGCGTCCATTTCCACCATTCCCTAGGGCTTGTTGAGATTTCTGTCCTCTGTTTCAGGAAGTGTGTGAGAACACTTCTGTTGTAGCTGCAAGGAGCATCTGTTTTCAAATGTAACTATGTCTTAAACCCATACTGCAAAACAGATCTGCTTAGATGGGTATATGTTTAGGACACTGTTCTCAGTGCTGTTCATTTCCTCAGGCTCTACTTCACTTCATAGGCAAGGGACCTTCCTTAGGAAGCATAGACTGTTGCATCTGTGCACATTTGGTTTTCTTTTTTTATATGGATGAGTACATGAGTATAAAGGAGTAATAGTAATTTGTTTAATATCTCTTTTGTTAAGGAAAAGCTTGCTTTCTGAATGTTTTCACTGAGAGCTCTAATAGTGAATTCCAGGTGTAATAAAAAACCCGTTTCTTTTTTGTTGTTAATGTTTATTAGTATTTGTTTAATGTTTACATCTGGACTTAAAAGTAAACTAGTAGAGGCTAATTTCAGATACAGTTAACATTCTGTATTATGGGCTTCGTTATGTTGGCTTGAGGACTCGGATTGTTAGTTTTTATAATGAAGGTATGAGGCAATACCTGAGAATACTTTTATTTTGTCCAATAAAGCCTAACCTTATATATAACTTTTTTATCCTTTCTATGAATATTAACAAATCAGGGTTTTTTTTGCAAGGTTTGCTGATAAGAAAAATCTAATGTGTGTTCCTACAACTGTAAATTGTGTGGTTTATTTCTTTCTTCCCCCCCACCCATTTGAGTTAGGTTTTGTTTAAATAGTATGTGTGAAATCATGGAAGTGAAGAAATGGGGCTTGCCTCAAGCAGCAAATAGTCCACTGAATCTTTTCTGGAAGAGACTATCTGCGTAAGAACTGAATAATTTTGTAAATAATAATGTTTGCAGACAAGTAATAGGTACAAAATATTTTAAATATGAATTGCTGGCACAGGTTTTTAAGACTTCTTTCTTTCTAGAATGAACAATAAATAAAACCTTAATATATGGTAGAGCAAAGTTGATCAATTAAATGATTACTATTTTGTATAGTCTTTTTATAAAGCTTCCAGAAGTATTTATTAGGCTGAAATATGTTCTCTGTGTAGATAGATACACAAAGATATTTATGTGTTTTCCACCCCAGAATGTAGTACCAGAGTTACTCTGAAAGACAGTGGGGAGTTAGTCAAGGAGACAAGTAGCATGAGCTGCTGAATTTAACTAGTGCTCTTCCAACTGCCTTGATTATCCTGGACTTGAATACGAATCACAACTATGTTGTGTGTTACAGTTGGTTTTATTTTAACTTGGATGTAGTGGGCCTCGACTCTCTGAAGTGATAGAGTGCAGTATTAGATGAGCAAAAGGTTTTGTTTACTATAAAAGGCAAATGAAAGAATGGAGGATGCGTTTTATAATTGCAACATTTAATGGGGATTTTCCATCTTTCAGGTTTCACGCAGTTGCTTGTGACAGCTCCTGTTGAGGAAACTGAGACAGGAACATCTGGTATCGACTGTTGCTCCTGTACCTGCCACAATGAGAAGTTGCATGAGGTTTGTTTTTCTTGTTAATTCATGCTTTGGTCATAGTGATTATTATAAGAAGGTCAATTAGTAAACACATTTCTTTAAGGATTCTTTTTTTTTTTTCTCATTTAACAAAAGTTTTCTTCTAAAACTAAAGGGTAAAACAGTATTAGTGTAAGTAGTGTATCAAGCCAAATCCCTGATTATGTATTAAGCGGGATGGGTCCTGAAAGCTGCTGATTTACTTCTCCAGACTTTATGAATGAGCATGCTGGTTGCTGCTTCTCTTTGATGTTGAAAAAAGTGAATAATTCTACCTTGTGGTCTTACTCTTTCCCGTTTGACTGCTTCATGAAACAGAATTACATGTAAACTGAACATCTGTTGTATGTGTGCAGAAACATTTGCTTGCGCAGTTTTTCTGTAAGTTGTGTTCTTTCATAAATTAGTTCTTGCCTCCAGGATTTAACCTGCCAACCTTTCATGCATCGCTAGTTGGGATTTGAGCGCCAATTCTGCAAACCCCAGAGGGATTATGTGAAACCAGACTGGATGCATGTTCTGTAGGAATCTCAGCATTTGCAGTGATTTTGTCGCAGTGTCATATTGTAATAGTTACAAAAATGGGTTGGGATCGGCTGTCCTCTGCCTGCCATTCCCTGCCCCAGAATGAGGGGTTTACTTTCTTTTTATGGTCGAAAGCAGTCATGGACTTCCAAAATTAATGAAGTGACCACAAATTGTATTTCGGTGAAATTTTAATTCCCGTGATAGTATTTCACCAAGTCTTTCAGAGTTTTGTGAGGATTTTTTGTTTGTTTGCTTGATACTTTTTAAAAGGCAGAATTTTAAATAGAAATAGTGCGCCTCTTTCAATCTTGCTATAACCTTGAAAATTTCCCTAAAACTTAATTTTCAAATTAGTTCTGCAAATTTATTAATATTTATTTTTGTTTTGAGCTTTTAAATACCATACGCTAAAGGTTCAAAATAACATTTGCAGAGAAAGATGCATGTTACAAACATTTACCTTAATAAAACAAATTTCTTTTACAATGTCATTAAAACTGGTATTTTCTTGAAGCTTAATTGACCCTTTACTTAAAACAAAAAGGCAGCTCCAAAAAAAAAACCACCAAACCCTTCAAACTGTCATATTCAGTTGCATTGGTTTTGCTTGCAGAAAAAGATAATTGCCTTACTGCCAGCATTCCAGTCTCAAGTTAGGATGAAGTTTTGCTTATATATTGACACCCAGGAACTTCCTTTGTGCTGTGGTTCAGCTCCTCTTAGAACCACCAACCTATAAAGACACTGGAGTGCATTCTTCTAATGAAAATACTAGGATACACTTTTCTTGCTTGTTCAAAAAGGGATTGTACTTTTCTCGATTACAGTAGTAATTACAATGTTAATTACAGTTAGTTACAAGCATAGATGGTCTGTAAACATCACAGTTTGAAATCAGTTGCTAAATTGTTAGGCACTGGTACAGGCATACTCTTGCCAAAGTTCGGTATCTACTAGTTACAAAACTTTAAAGCAAGAAAAATGGAGGCTTAATTGGCCTTTAAGGCAAGAAATTGCATTTGCAAATGATACTTTATCATTAAAAAAAAAAAACAGTTTAAGTGGAAAAATATTTTTGTGTTAATTTTTAAAAGGAAATGTGTGAAATAGATGACTTTCAATAGCCTCACTTTACTGAAGCAGAAAGTGAAATAATTAGCAATTTATTCAGAGTAACAGATATGCATCAGAGTAGAGTTGTAGAGCTGGATGCATGCTTTTCTAAGTCAGTGACATTCCAGAATATTTCCCCGTACTCTGTCGTGTTGGAGTATTCCTTAGACTCTTTCTTGTGATGCATCCTGTCCACCATTTCATAATGGTGGACATAGCACAGTTATGATCTGCAGTTCAGAGCAAACATTTCTACATTTGGCGGTTCTGTGGGAGTCTTCAGGTAAGCCAGAAGAGAGAGCTTGACCTGAGGCCTTGATGTGGTTATTTTAGAAATGATGGGGAAACTTGATGGGGACAACTTCTGTTGGGATAGCTGCAGAGTCAAATGAGAAGCTGCTATTCTAGAAGGGCTCAGTGCCTCTCAGAAGTTATGAAACCCAGAGGGAGCACTTTTGGACAAGCTCCACTGTTTGTCAGACAGGGAATTTCTTTGAAGGAAGTTTTCCAAAATGTATTAAATCAGTTGCCTTAATTTTTGCTTGTAACAGTGTTTGGTTAAATTATGTTTTTACTTTGTAGGCACAGAGAAGTTTTTCAGCCTTATAAGGAGGAAAAACAGTGCCCTCACCCCTGAATCTGGCCAGACAAAATTATAGTACAGCTTTCTGAAAAATGGGTAAAATTTTGTTGCTTGAGCTCTGGATTCAGGTTTAAAATATCATGTTCTATGCTGCTGTCAGCAACAGCATAATTTTTCTGGGTGCGGTAACTTACTGCCTGGCACATGATTATTTCCTTTAAGTATCTTTCAGTGACAGCCTAAGAACATTAAGTCTCTTCAAATGATTACTGATCTGCCCTTTAGCCTATTTAAGTGGGTTTTTTTGTTGTTGTTTTTATGTTTATTTTAAATTTGTCATAGCTTTTTGTCTTTGTGAAAAAGTATAAACACTTCCCTCTTTATTAGAGTTTTAAATCCCTTTTACCCCTCTGCTGTTTGATCCAGTAATTCTTCACTGTGAAGAGCTCTTACGCTTTATTTGGATACATCTGTGGGTGCTTTACAGAGCAGACTTTGATGTCACTTGGTTCGTTCAAACTGCCTCCAACAATGTAATGTTATCGATGAGCTTACAGCAGTTAGAGAAGAATTTGATGGTCAAATCTGTTTGGAGTTTAAAAAAATTGTATACTTTAGGGAGAGATGGAATTAATTCTGTTCTACAAATAAAGGATATTGGATCGATCAGTTCCCAAAATGACCTACAAATCTAAGATCCATAAAGCAAGGTTTCTTTTCATTGCTACTGAAGGCTCTTAAATAATTTAAACATTACTTTTTCAACTGAAATGTCTTTTCATTAAGATTTTCAAAGAGTCAGTGGATGTAAGACATCAGTAAAGAAGAATATGGTATTGGCATTGTGTCTTAGGAATAAAAATTTACTTGATTTAGAAAGAGTTGTCAAAGTTATGCATCTCTCACGTCATTATTAGTTGCTTGGTTTATGGTATTGCTTTTCATACAATTGCATCATAGTGATATGATAATGATAGGACAAGGGGTAATGGCTTTAAACTGAAGAGGGTAGATTTTAGACAAGATATTAGGAAGAAAGTCTTTAAGTGTGGTTGGTGAAACAATGGAACAGGTTTCCCAGTGAAGTTGTGGATGCACCATCCCTGGCAGTGTTCAAGGCCAGGTTGGATGAGGCTTTGAGCAACTTGGTCTAGTGGAAAGTGTCCCTGCCCGTAGCAGGGGGATTGGAACCAGGTGATCTTTAGGTTCCTTTCCAACCTATTCTATAAGTCTACAGCTCTATGACATGAGGAACATGTCCTTCATCCGTTCCTGTTCAGAAGACTGCAATACCTACTGATACTGTCATTTCTTTGGACACTACACAACATAAATACAGAACCACAAACATAGAAATGACATGTGAATGGCATGTATTTATCTGAAAATATTGTGTGATTATACAATTTAAAAGAATTTTTTCCAGCCACATCAGAATAGCTATGTGCATAATGCTCCATCCCTGGAGGTGCTCAAGGCCGGGTTGGGCATAGTCTTGGGTGGCATGGTTTAGTGGGAGGTGTCCCTGCCCATGGCAGGGGGATTAGAACTAGATGATTCTAAGGTACTTTCCAACCCTCACTATTGTATGATTTCTACTAGCAGTCTTTATGACATTCATACAGCTGTAAGAACACAAGTAATGCCACCACTCCGTATATGAGAACACAGACCAGTAAGTGTGTTGAAATACATTTACAAAGATCGTGCAGACTGGGGCACCTACATGAGAGAAGGAAACACTAACCTTCCTCCGTGAAGGCCTGTATGTGACAGGACTTTGCTGGTTCTTTTATTCCTAGGGACTTCCATCTGTCCTGTGCTTCTAGCCCAAGTACCAGAATGCAGCAAACATGCTTATTATGTAAAAATAGGGCAAAAAGTTAATTAATATTTAGTAAATACTGGAAAATAGCTTGGAAATATTCCCCAAATCCTAGCAACAGCGCTATGAAGAGTAGAGTAACTTTTCCCAAGATCCCTATAGTGCCAGGATATTCAGTTCAACTTTTTTTAAAGCATCATTTATCCTATCAAACACCACAATGATGGAACTTTCTAATGTATTCCAATGTGGAGTCAAGAAATTATGCCATCTATCTAAAAGACTTTTAAAAAATCAAGAAAATAATTAAAATTTTATGGAAAACAAGGACATTTGTCATAATTGCTGACTATGAATTTCTGCAGTGGTGAGTGAGCCAGCAGTTATAAATATCAGTGTTCTGCTCATAAAGGCCGAATGAACTGTAAATGCAATTTATGCTTCACTCGGATAACTTCTCAAATGTGTTATCGGAGACTCATAGAATGGTTTGGGTTGGAAGGGACCTTAAAGATCTTTTGTCAAGTGTCTTGTTTCATTGTGTTAAGACTTCCAGCCTAATTTCTGCATGAAAAGACTTCTTGGGATACTGATTGTAAGAATGCACTTGAAAATAAGCTGCCTGCTGACAGCTGACATTCTCTCTTCTCTTTTCAGATCTTTTTGGATCCCTGTCTAATTGGTCCATGTATCTGAATTCTTCCTTGTAACCTTCGCAAGCAGACAAAATGAAGTTGAAGCATAACATCAACCCTATTCTTCTACAGTTTATAAACTTTGTAATTTTGGTATACACCTTTGTAACATGCATTCCGTGGTATATATTTTCAGGATCAAGGCAGGCTATAGCAAAAGCCAAGCAGGTTAAAGCTAAACCTGTGAATAACAAGCCTGGGGCTCCATACAGATCTGTTAACAGTCTACACTGCTTGGCTTCAGTTTTATATCCTGGGTGTGATACACTTGACAAAGTTTTTAAATATGCTAAAACTAAATTTAAGGACAAAAAACTCCTGGGAACACGTGAAATCCTAAACGAGGAAGATGAAATCCAACCATCAGGAAAAGTTTTTAAAAAGGTTAGTGTTTGCAGACCGCCTTCAAGAAGTTTTTTCAAAGTGCGTTTACTTTCTCTTGCAATGCTTCTAGTCCAGTGAAGTGCATCTGGGGAAAAAAAAAGTTTCTCTGCTTAAAGAGTATGTAGTGATAAAAAGAGTTGAATTACCTAACTCCCAACCTTTCATTATTCAACATTTAAACCAGATCTAAACCCTTTTGCACACTTGAGTAGATATCCTTTTTTTGTATGGTTTCAGACAAAGCAAAAATGCAAATGTATTTTAGGTATTTGTTTTTACTCTTCAGCTGATGATATAACTGGCTTTAAAGTTTTCCTTCTGGGTGAATGAAAAACAAGTCTCCGTTTGTGTTATTCTGAACTAGAATCGGGTAAATATAGAAAAGTTACTAGATACCTCTACTCAGATGTGCCTTTCCAGTAAATTTAATTGTAATTTAACAATTTACTGTTCTGCCCTGTGAATTCAGGGCTTAAATGAAATTTTTGTTTGGAAAGGGGTTGCACAGACTTTAAGTGAGTCCCTTTTCTTTTTCCCTTACAATTCCCTTTAAGGTGAATTAGTACTCTGCTACCATGGTGTGTGCAGGAGATGTATTTTCAATGTAAAACTCTGTTGTTTCAAGTGACTGATTTTTTTGCAATCTTAAATTCAGGTCTGTATTGTCAGTCACAGTTTTGCAGCTTTAAAATCTTTTAAATTTGGTCAGAGGTATTTAAAAGGCCTGAAGAAGCAAGTCAAGATGCTATTAACAGGATACATGTAAATGTGCAGATATGTATTAAAGGTATTAGGGTTAGGGTTTTTCTGTTTTAGAAGTTAACTATATGCTGTAAACATAATTTTTAGTTAAGATTAGCTTTCTTGCAGCAGAAAAACTTATCTCTTCATATAATGAAGGATTCATTCAGTACTGCTAGTTTTAATTCTAATATGGGAATAGAATTTGGTAATACCACAGTTTATGTTGAGGCTAGTTCTGTTAAAGTCTTTATAGAAGCTTTAATTGTTAGTGAAACTTCCTACCAACTATGGAGTTAAATTTTCAGTATGAAGGAAATGCTGTGAGAAACAGGTACATGTAATCTTTCTTGACGAATGTTTTGCTGTTTCATTGCCCCATAAAGAAGCAAAGTTCATGTTGTATAAAGTGTGCTTCTGAGCACAAATCAGAATTTTGGCTGCTTGTGATCTGTGCTGTGTTTTTTAAGCATGATTAGTAATGCAAGACTTAAGAACTTAGGAGTTTTAGCCTTTGCCATTATGCAAGCAGAGTGTTCTGAGTATTGGAAAGCTGAAGAATGTTGCTGTGACCTACTTAAATTTCTTTCTTTGTAAGTATTGAGGTTTAGAAATTACCTAAGTTAGATGATTTTGTCTAAGCTTGTCACAAGTTTGTTATGGTTGATTGCTGTACTTGCCCTTGTATTTTGTTCCAAGTTGTGGCATTATCGCACAAGTCGACTTTTAATTATTTTCCCTGTTAAGGAATACAGTGTTTCTTAATACCCCGTAACACCTTCTAGCACGTGAGGAAAACTGTAAAATTTCACAAGATACCTTACTGATTCTAAATGTCAGGGTTCTTTTCCTGTGATTTTTGTCTTTCATACCATGCATTTTTTTTATTACTTGGTTTCTTTTACGAAGGGCAACTTATTGAGGTTTAATTGGTACAACTTTTAAAAAAGGTGCACAACAATTTCTGTTCTTAGATCGAATACATAGAATTTCAATACCTTGCAGGAGTTGCAAAATTTGTACAATGTTTTTTCCCTTTCAGAAGTTGAGCACAGTGGTAGGAATGATCGATGCATTTTTCTGAGGTCATCTGTGAGTCAGGGGCAGATCTGAATGCAGATCTATGTACCAAGTTACATTATGTATTAGAAGATGTGTCTCTGTGCAAATTGCTGTGGGCTAAATTAGCCTAATTAATGATTCATTAATAGAGTAAATATGTATTTCAAGTAAAATAGTAGGCTTCTATTCTTAGGAAAGGTAAATGTGCTCATGCTTCTAGCTAAAATTATTTAAAGCGAGATACTGGACATCTTTTAGAATAGGTACTACATGAATTTATTCTGAGAACAGTGGTATCCCAGTGCTCTGTAATTTCTTGAAATTTTATGATGCTGTAGTGTTCAAAAGATTTATTGCTTTGTAGTTACCAAAGTAGTAGAACTTCATGGATGTTAATAAAATACACATACTTCCTTCTTCTCACTTTGTATATTATAATATTTCACATGTAGTTAGCTTTCCTGTTTACTTCTGTAGTCTACCTTAATATAGTTGGAGAGCATACATAATACTAATATAAAATATGCACTTAAGTCAGGATAAAATACTGTTGAAAATACTTCAGTGATTAAGGTATAATTAATTGAAAAATAATCTAAGCAGAGCTTAAACTTCATGATGTTCAAAGGTGAACATTTTTCTGATGGTTAATTATTTTATGTCAACTTAAAAGCAAGCACATGACCATATAAACTGTAATTATGTATATTGTATGTTGGTATGTGGGTTTTGCTTTGTGTGTGGGTTTTTTTGGGGTGGTAAGCTGTTGTTTTGGGGATTGGTTGGTTGTTGTTTTAAAACCAGAACAAATTCTGTTCTTGTAGCCGAGAACAGAATTAATGTGAACATAATGGTAAGACATAGTAGGGAAAACTAAGCATGGTTTTGGTAAGGGAAATAAATTTATCTAAAGCTTGTGAGACTTAAATGGAACAGTAGGCTCATGACAAGCACTTGGGCATTCAGCACATTACTTATAGCTGATACTGAAACTTACGTGAGGTTGCAGGAAGGTTCTTGCCGTGACAAGTGATTGAGCAATAGAAGAGTAGCTTATGATGTTGAAAACCACATGATGCTATGTAAATAATATTTTAGAAGTGTTCAGCTGCAAACCATGTTTTTATGTGAAAAAGGCCAACAATTGGACGTTTTCAGATAACCTCCATTGTATTATTTTTTACATACTTTCTACAAGGAAATGTATTTGATTCGTGATCACTGATTTCCAAATTGTAGTCAAGGTTCTTCCAGCCTTATAAACTACTTTTAGGAAGACCTTGAAAAGTAATTGGGGTCAGGTAGTTCAATGACTCTGCACGTGTTCTCAGCATTTTGAAGCTGTTTTATGACACCTTCATGCTAAAAATTTGCATGTGGTTGCCCTAAACTCAAGACTAAAGAAACGTTCACTGTGTAGCAAGTGTTTAGTCTCTGTACTTTGCTGGATTTCCAAATGCTCGCTTAGTGCTGCTATTCAGTCATATTTTCCAAGGTGTTAGGCAATTCAAATACTTTTAGTAACTTGCAGTTGAAGTATGCTTAAAAGCGGGTGCACTAGAGGGCAGTGTTTTCCTATTTAATGTAGCGTTTTGTAGTGAGCGTTTGGTGGTCTCCTGATTCAGTGTTTGGGTTTATGTGTATGTTCAATCAGTTCTCAATAATCTTGAGTTTTTCAGCCATCCCAAGGACTCGTGGAGTTGCTTTCTTTACATCCGTAAGTAGTTATCTAGAAGTAACTTCTGAGAGTCACAAAATTAAGCGTGTGTGAATATTTAAAAGATTATGGCACTTGACATCAGTCTTAGCAGCTGTTTGCAATAGAAACCATGCATTGGAAAATATTAGCAAAAGCTACTGAAGGAAGGGCTAAGGAGATGGATTTGGAGGCATACTCAAACATAAGGAAGGGTGAGAGAAACCATAACCAGCTCTGTGCCCTACTAAAGAAGCATATAGAGAAACGCAAAAGAAAGGGTCATACAGACACAAGGGGTATATCAATATGGTGTAGGAAGGGACTAGAGAGGAAATGTTCTACATGTTGAGGGAGGGAACATAGTAATTTAAATATATTGAAGGCAGTAGGAAAAGTAAATCTCAAAAGAGCTGCATTGAGGAAGGTCTTCTCATGTATTTTCACATATCAGGGTTCTTCATAAATATATTTCTATATATAGAAAAGGAACTAGAACAGTGCTGTACTTCCTGTAGATTTTCTAACCTTTGCAGAAGGAAAAGCACCAGTAAGGCCTTTTTTCATTACTTTTTATCAAACGTGCTTAAGCAATCAGGATAAATTATTTAATAGAATAAAAAAGAAAAAAAAAAGGCAGAATCACAAGTGTTATTCAGAAAGATCAGTACTTGACCCTTCAATGATTTATTATTCCAACCTTGGTTAGTTACATTGTGAATGGTGAAAATTGCCAAAACAGTCTTATTTTCCGATCGGTAAACTTTTCAGAAATGGTAACAGGAATCTGCTTGTATTTCTTGGCTGAATTATTTGACAACAGTATTCCTGAGGTCATTCTGTAGGTAGAGTATAATGGTGGAAAGGGTGTCACCTGTTCACTGCTATAGTTTTCAACTGATGAGCTTGTTGGGAATTGCCACATCTACCAAAAATACTATATTGGACCCAAACTGGAATTCCAGTTTGAAATTAGTAAAATTTGGATGGACAGGAAGAGTTACAGTGTTTTCTTTGGAAGCAGTAGAAGTTTTCCATACCAGAAATATCTTAGTATAATGAAACTGAAGGGAACTCCCAACTCCTTCTCTTTGTGGGGGCTGTAGCTGTGAGCCCTTTGCCCTGTGGTGCTGCAGATGTGATCAGGCAGCAGTTCTGCTGTGATTCTATTGCTGGTTACAGCAGAGAAATTCAGCTTGATCTTTCTTCTCCAGTAAGCTTTTTGGCTCTGGAGCAGCCTCTTTGCCAGTGAAGGTGAGCTGTGGCGAACAAAATGGGGAAACCTGAGCAGATATTTGTGTGAGAAATGTTTTCTGATGGAATCACTCAGTATTGCTGTTGGTGGCAAGCATTATTTTTCGTTTTTGTAAAACTGTATTTTCCCATGAAAACATCTATGAATTTTCCAAGCAGCTGCACGTATACCTGTCCTCAGTTAAGAAAGGTTTGTCCTGCTAAACATGTAGGTTAATGAGAAATATGCAGCAAGGCTGTAGTAGGTACAGCTCAGTTGCCCAAAACAAACTGCAGCGGTTTAAAAAAGCTTTAATGAAAGGAATCTATTAGATGTTCTTTTTCTACTGGAAGTCGAGAGATTTTCAAATCCATTTTATTAAGGAAGTGGATGTGGAAATACAGACTCATTAGAAATGCAGTTACATGCCAAAAAGCTGTTAGATTTTACAGCCCAGAAGTTTGAAATTTAGTTCAAGTTGATAAATGAAATGCTGACAACAGAACGGGAAAGGAGGAAGTTTGCTTTTCTAGCTTTTTTTTCCCCCCTAGTGTTCGCTTGCGTTTAGTATTAATGCTGTGTAGTCAAACAAAATGTCAGAAATGCTTGACTAATAAAAACCGGTAATTTTCAAAACTGTCAAGGTGCTTGTATAACTAGATGAGTAAAGTGGAATATAGTCTGAATTTTCAGTGTAAAATGTCTTCATACTACATCTGTCTGTGAACACATCTATGATATCCTCAAGTGAATACTGTCACTCAGTAAGAATGTAGTACTCCAAGGTGCAAGTGCACACATAAAAAAAATTTGATGGATAGTGACCTGTAAATTCAAATTCCGTTTCGTAGTGCGCCAGCTTTCCCATATAGAAGAAAACTGAGATTGCTTAATGTTTTCCACATGTTTTCTGGAGATTTGCCAGTAGTTTCCAGTCTAATCTGTCCCACTTTTGTTTTAACGGTAAAAACAGGGCAAAAAGATTATTTTTCTCCCCCCTGACATTCATTTTGGAACAAACAAAGGCAAAGGGATTTCACAATTTCTGACTAAAGACCCATTGATACACTGCTTCCTGTATTCCGGTTTCCCTTTCTTCTTGTTTTATGCATGATTTTGTTTGTTTTTAAATAAGAGTAAACACCTAAATATCATACCTGTGTAGAATTGTAGCCCAAGTACCCAAGAAAGCAGATACGGAGAATGTATTGTACTAGCTAGTGCTTGTTACTCTTTGCTTAAAATAGAATAAACCTTTGTAAAAGCTAAGAGCATATGGGTTCCATAACTGTGGCCTTTCAAAAGGTTTTAAAAGTACTGAATACAGTGGGAATCATGTGCTATCCTAATGTGAAAATGGCAACTGAAGTGATAACGTATGTGGAGATACTGCAGTATTTGTGTTGGAACGTCCACAGTCCCTGTAGTTTTTGGCAAGAATATTATTCATTATCTTGAGTAAACTGCTGTTACAATTCAGGCAAGTACTACTTCAAACATCTGTGGTTTCTTCGTGTGGATGGACTTGGACATGTGTTAAGGATTTTCATTTTCTAAACTGAATTTGTTATTCTTATTAGGTCATCCTTGGCAAGTACACCTGGCTTTCATATGAAGATGTATATATTAAAGCTGTTAATTTTGGACATGGCTTAGCTGCATTGGGTCAGCAACCAAAGACTAACATTGCTATCTTTTGTGAGACTAGAGCTGAGTGGATGATTGCAGCACAAGCCTGTTTCATGTGCAACTACCAGCGTAAGTATGCATCTTTCCTAAAGTTGTCTTGATCTTGCAATGCAATCTGAAAAGAAACCTTTTATTTCATACACTAATAAAACTTTCTGTAGATTTTGTATAGAATATTTAAATGTACAAATAAAAAAATGCTGCATAGGGTAGAGATTGCACTTTGTAGTGTTTTGTTTTATTGAAGAGAGAAACCTGTATCTGTGTGCAGGTGGAGTATGGTTTCAGTAAGTATAACTTAATGAATTTGTGAGAGGCTTATTTTCCTTTACTCTCAAAGCAGTACAGATTCCTGAGTTTCTAAAAAAAACAAAAATCACACATGAATTAATTGACTCAGTTTCAGGAGTTGACGTCAAACCTTCATCTCTAAGTTTTAACTGGGTATTTTGTCAGATCTTCAGTTTTGATTTTGATTGGGCCTGTTTCTCTTCCTGAGAAATCTATTGAATGCTGATCTCAACTTGACACAAGAACTTGTAGTCAGGTGTCTGTTTCATCATCACTCTTTTATAGGTCATTCACCTAACTGTAAGCCCAGCCTGTGGCTGTGTTCTGTGGTGCTCCCAGGGGCACATTTCTCACTTTCCCAAGGGCACTCTAAAAGCTGCTGTTCCTTACTGACTTTGCCTGCTTCTCTCCCGTGCCACACTTACTCTCCTTCAGTAAGAGATGGGCTGTAAAAGCCAGATGTGGAGAAATTACTGGTTTGCTACCTGCCTACCCTAAAGATATAGGTCACTTAGACTTCATTCTGATTTTGGAAGCAAGCCTAAGAATCTTAAATGGTCCCTCTCTGCTACGAGTCTGTTTCAATTTGAGAATCCATGTGTTCATGAATATATAGTAATTTTAATTTAAATAAGATTACCTAGTAGAAGCATATTGGTAAGGTGAAGCCAGACTCTATTCAAGGTGTGATTTGAGAAGACTGGAGGCAACACGCAGATGTTAAAACACAGGAAAACTAGATAGCAGTACAAACTTCTGAGTGGTTATGAAATCTCCATCCTTGGAGATACAATCATAGATTAGTTAGGGTTGGAAAGGACCTTAAGACCATCTAGTTCCAACCCCCTGCCCATACATCACACTAGGCCATGGCCTTGAGCATTCTGCTGTAATGAGTTGCTTAATGGATGTGATCTTCCCAGGTGCATTCCAGCCTAAATTCAGTGATATTTTTTGGTTCCTTCCTCACTGCTTCTGAGTTGTCTGCCAGGGCAGAGATCTGCACAGGCTGTTCTTGGATGAGATGATGTGTTGCTTTTAAACTGTGTCTGTTAATACAATGTGTCAGTTCCCTCTTACCACTTTTGGGATCTGTTAGATGCCTAGTGACTGTCCTGGGAATAAAATGCAAAGGCTTTTATCAATTATTTTTTCTTTGGAAGTGCAGTATACTTAGATATTCTAGGAAGATTTTGTAATTTGAGGGGAAAAAAATGTATCTGAGACGGTGGTTGGATGTCATGTGCTGAACGGTATGCATATGATTTTGGGTTTGTTGGATTAATGTTTTAAATTCCCTTCTTGAGACGTGCTCCAGCACACTGTCTCGTCTAAGCTTTATGTCATCTTGTGTGAACTTGGCTGACTTGAGTACTGACAGATGATGATATTGCCATGCAGTATTCATGGTCAGTTTGCTGAATGAAGTATGAAATTCAGATGATGTTGAAGAAGTACTGTGGCAAGACATTGCTAAATGACTTATATTAGCATTTTTCAGTTTACAAGTTTCGCAACAGCTAGCTGCTGTGGAAGCGTTGTGACATTCTTTCCGAATGTGAAATGTATTTTATTTGATGGTATGTGCCCTGAACTGATGTCGAGGGCAGGTTCATCTGTTTCATGTGTAGTGCTGGAGAGAATGAAATGGGGAAAGTAATTTTTACCTTACGGATTACTTACATAAAGAATTGGGTTTATGATTAGAAATACTTGCTTGATGGTAAATTTGACACTGAAGCTATCTAAGTCTTGCATTTCAGGAGATAGAGTGGGATTGCTAGTTCAAAATAGGGGGAAAAAAAAGTACTAACATGAAAACATGTTTTCTTCCATAATATCTCTTCATCTGTGTGAAGAGCTCTTCACCAGTATGGGCAGATAAAATACCCAAGTGTGTAACCAAATAATAAGATAAATAGGAAAGGTTATGTTTCATTTTCCAATTATGCATTCCAGAGGCTTGAGCAGAGACAGTTTTGTAAGAATTGATTCGACTGAATCCCTTAAAGGTATATTTTGCTTTTTATTTGTGATGTGTGATGAATGCTGTAATACTCAATGTAACATTTTGGTTACAGTGAAATAAATGGCAAAAGTTCTGTTTGTTTCCTTAGGGCAAGGCTTTGTTCTTGTATATTAGCTGACAAGTTTAGCGGTGCTGAATGGTCTTTTTTGGTCGATTGTTGGAGCAGTATTCCGAGCAGAAGTTCAGGTGTCAATCATGCTATTGCATGTGTAAAGATGAACAGTAATCTGTTCTGAGTCAGTTTTCATGAGAACAAGGGGAAAAAAAAAATTACCCAAACTTTCAGATTTGCCTGAAAAAGTTTTATGTGCCAGTGTGGAGAAGTGGGAATTTCACTGGTCAGTGTTTGCTCAGTTTTTTCCTCTCCATGACATCAGTACACCATCATATAAATGGCATAGCTCTCTTTGGCTCTGTCATATAGCTCTCAGTTGCCCTTGATGTAGATGAGTAATTAGCTGCATAAATGGTTATTTCAGAGATTATGCTTTTCTTTCCGAGCAGCGTGTTGTCTTGATTGTGCTTGTTGGCTTGGGGAAGCTGAATTTCTGCTACATGTTTATGTAACAGGGGTCACTGCAGTAAGTAGAGAGAGCTCGTGGGAACTAGCAGAGGCCCTCTTCTGGACTTTGCTCCCACCAAATTAAAGAAAACACAGTGCATGTGCATTTTCCCTGCAACAGTTCTGAACTATGATGGACTGTTTTAACAAGGAAAAAATAAGTGGAGGTCAACTATGTACTCGTCTGTGTAAGAAAACTGCTTTTGAGTTCTTCCTTAGTATGCGGCGCTGGGTTTGTAACTCCCTGGATTTCACATCTTAGAATACAGCAGCGTTTGATTTGATTCTACTGTTAATTTCTGCTGCAGTGACCATAGTATAGTTCTAGCCCTAGTATGTAGCAGGTGTCTTGTTTTAATAATTGTTGTGTAAGTATTCATTTAGGTCCAGACTAAAATAAGAAACTCAGATACTTATTGTGACAAACACTCCAACACTGATGTTGTAGTTCCTAATGATTTGATGATTTACCTTGCAACTTTTTTGAGATGCCCCTTTTTAACAGTCTGCTTGGAAAATAGGGAATTTTTATTGCTGTAAAGAGCAATACCTCTCTTCCTCTTTGAGCTGCCTTTTTCTTCCCCAGTCTCTTGGTCTTTTCTCATGCAGTACCCATAAAAATGGCAAGGTATTAAATAAGATTTTTTAGTTGTTAATATATGGGGGGTTGGAACTAGATGATCTTAAGGTCCTTTCCAACCCTAACTATTCTATGATTCTAAGTAATTGTTGTTTAACACTGTATCTAATGAGCTGTACTTAAATATAGGAAATAGTGTTTTTAATAGTCAATTTCATAAATATTTTATTTCCTTGGTATTCTATATTCTCAGTTCAATGTCTAATGATTGTGATGATTAAACCTAATTTATTATGTTGTTACAAATAGATGGGAGCAGGCTTATTACTGAGTATGAGAATCAGCCTGCTTATGACAAGTATTGCAGTGTTATAATAATGTTTTATTAGCAGTCAATTGTAAAAGGTTAGAAACAAAGCGTGTGAATTCTGAAAAGAGAAGTTGTATAAATGAAATATGTGCATAAGAGGACTGTCTGTTAAACTGAGAACAGATGCCTGCTTTTAAAATTGTAAAAGCCATGAAGGTGCATGAGTAGATCTATAAGAGAATTACATAGGGTAATGGGGTCTTGGTACGTCTAGTTAGACCTTGAAAAATAATGAACACTTGCATAGACAGTGGTTGTTCTTTATCCCTTCTGAGAGTAACTGGAAGTTATGCTGTATGTAATTCATGCTATAAGGTGGGCTTTTTTTAACAGATGTTTACTGTATTGCCTAATTTAAAATAGGTTAATCTCAGCCCTTTATTGTAAACTATGCTTAAAAGTGTAACATAGAGATTCAGCATATTTATTCCCATTTTCTGTTCCAGTTGTTACTCTGTATGCTACTCTGGGAGGCCCAGCAATAGTACATGGGTTGAATGAAACAGAGGTGACCACCATCATCACTAGTAAAGAATTGATGCAAACAAAGCTGAAGGTCAGAAGACTATTGTCTCTCTCTTTCCAGTGTATCTGTTCATATTGTTAAAAGGCCTGGTTCCATTATACAGAATGATGATTTATTGCCTTTCTGTAGGGGAGATACTTCTTTTAGAATAATATTTATGTATCTGTCTTCACGTACAAAAAAAATGATAACCTTCAGATAGCTGCAGTGTTGCCTGGAATAACACCTTTACAAGAAGCTGCTATGGTTTCTGCATGGATTTTAGTTCCTGTAAATTTAACAGTTGAAGCAAGTGGGAAGAACAGAAAAATGTGTAAACTGTATATGAATAGCTAAATGTGATCATCTGCCTGATTTATTGTTGGGTGTTTTCCCAGCAGAGGATGGCTCTTAAATCTAAAGATGTATACTTGAAGAGTTAGAGCTGTTTTCCAGTGTGGGAAAGAGCTTATTAAACATTTTAACAGTCAGAAAACTTTTTTGACTTACCCAGATTTGAATACACAAGTGGATCAATTTATCTGCATGTATTTTATCACGTGTGTTTTGGGGGAACTAGACCTTTCACGTAAGGGAGCTGTTTTAATGAAAAAACATGTGCTGTTGCTGCACTTCGAATAAGACTTTCCCAAACCTTTTTTAAGTTACTAGAATGAAAATATATGTATACAATGCACATTTATTTCAGCTCACATTAAGAAAATAAATTTCTTCTGCTTGAGAAGATAATCATCTCCTTTTCCACTAGGACATTGACAAATGTTTCAGAACTCATACTTTGCTTGAAATGCTTAACTAGTGCCTAATAATTTTCTGTATTTTTGCTAGCTGTTGCTAGTTTTAAATAGCATTGTAATCAAGGAGCAACAAAAGAATTATTGTGAGCTCAGTGTCGCCAGTTTCTCTGTGTTCTATGAGAGTGGAAAGTCAATTATCTCTACAAATCATTGCAGTCTTATTTGTGGGCTTTTCTTGAAATAAGAACAAGGTCAGTAAATGGTTGGAAAAGTTTTTGGACTTGTAAGTGGAAAGTTCAATCAGTCCTGCTATCTAAATGTGGAAAATTTTAAGCTTTGCAGCCATTTGAGCTAGACAAAGCTTAGACAAGTTCATCCTCTGATAGTCCAAATCCTCAGCTAATTATATCAATGTTGTTTTTTTAACATATACATTAGTGTAGTGGGGTTGTTTTGTGGTTTGTTTTAGTTTTTTTCCCTTTCTCTTAGCATAAGTCTTATGTATGATTTCTGAACACATGTTCATTTCCACAGGAAATTGTTTCTCAAGTTCCACTGCTGCGACATATTATTACAGTGGATGGCAAACCAACAACTTGGTCAGAGTTTCCCAAGGGTGTCATTGTTCATACTATGGCTTCTGTGCAAGCTATGGGGGCCAAGGCAGATACTGGTAGGTTCTCTTCTATTTGGAGCATCTCATTTGTTGTCCTACTTTGACCCTGTTGAGTAAACGTGGATAAACTGCAGATCGCAAAAAATGCTGCAGTGATTAACCTTTTATCATCTGCTTTTTGTTTAAGTGAAATCTGTGGGGTTTTTTGTTTGGTTGAGATTGGATTTCGGGGTGTATGGGGGAAGTTTGTTTTGCTTTGGTTTTGAGAGATTGACATGGTTTCAAGAACTGTTTTTTCCACAATGGAGGATAAGCATTTAGGCCAGGATAGAAACTTGGGAAGCATTCTTATGATCAGACATATTAAAGCCAAGTTACTTAGAGCACATGGAGAATACAGTTGTGTATTTTAAAGCAAAACACATCAGTAATTTTCTACCATTAAGTTTTGTCATATTCCCAAAGAAGAAAATGTCAAATAGCCATTTGAATCTGATAGAACTTGGTTACTTTTATTGGATTCCTGGAAGTATCAATTTACTATGTACATTTCTGGAAATCTATTTAAAATCTGCATAACACTTAAAATTCAGAATTTTAGGAGGTTTTGGTCTGTTTGTTTGGGTTTGTTTTGTTTTTTTTTTAACTATTATAACAAACTGGTATTCTTGGCTCTGAAACCTGATAAAGCTAGCATCGTAGGATTTCATTCTATTCAGTTGTTGCTTTCTTCTGTTCTTACTCTTCAAGTTTTCAGAATCTTTTAACCACTGAAGGCACACGGACGTTGGATTGAATTTTGTTTTGGGAGTAGTGTGGGTGGGTAATCCTTCTTCTGATATTTGGAGGAATGGCAGTTTTTACTTCCAACATCATGACATCCCAATTTCTTTAAAAGATGGTTTTTCCTTTTTTACCAATTTTGTGTACTCTCAAAACTGTTTGAGACAACAGCAGTATAAAAAAATTACAGGTATAGTTCATTAGTTCCTTGAAATTTGTTAATCTCTGTGCTGTGTAAAAAGGTCTAATCCCTCATTCCTTGATCTTATAAGTATCACATACTATGCACTATAAAAAACATTATCTTGGTCAAATTAACCATACATAAGTTGTGGAATGCTGCAATAATATTTTTTTATGGTCAGGCATGTTCAATTAATATTATATTAAATATGGGAGCTGCTGCTTATGTCTTTATTTTCCTCTGTGGTGTTAATCTTGCAGGATGGACAGGGTTCAGGGAGTGGAAAATGAAATGTTTTCACTCTTCTCATTCAGTTTGTTTGATGTGCTACGTGTATTGCTCATTGCAGTTCAAGAAAACAAGATTCACCTGGCGTGATATTATAGAAGAAAATGTGCCTGCTTGTTGCTTACCATGTAAACTTTCTGCTTTTAGGCTTCCCAGTCTGCTAATGAGCATGCAGAGAGGTTAGCTTTACTTCCCAACTGCATTCCAGCATTATCTGCAGCATCTTACTGGTCTTCCTACAAAATTCTGAGAAAGAAATTAATTTGCTTACTGCAAAGAACCATCAAGCAAATCTTGCTTTGAAAATTCTGTCACTGTTATTCCGTCTTTATTCTTACTCTTTTCTTAATTCACCCAATCAAAATAACAGGTTGGATGGGGCTTTGAGCAACCTGGTCTAGTGGAAGGGGAATGGCAAAGGAGGACTGGAACTAGGTGATCTTAATGTCCCTTACAACCCAAACCATTCTGTGATTATGCAGTTTTTCCTCTGAATAAGAACATTGGGTTTTGTATTTTCTTGCCCTCAGAGCAAGCAGTTTAAAAGCACTTCAATCCTATTAAAGCTGTTGAACCTACTTTAAATATTTATAGAAATTGGACCTCATGTTGGCTCAGTGGTGTCTTGCTTCAGGTGTTGTAAATGAGGCAGCATGTTGTTCCCCTGCCAGGGAACACAGGAGAAACTATCATTTTATATGGGGATTAATATTGTGTCAGTGTGGAACCAGTGCAACCTATCTTTCTGAGGATGTTAAAGCTCAGTGGCATTTTGGAGATGCCATAGCTTCTCTTTTTTTACTCTTCTCTGCAGGAATATGGGAAGCATGATAGAAAAAGTGTTGCTGTGGTAGACTAGGACAGTGACTCAAAGCATTGCTCAGCTAATACAAAGAAATTCCTGCTCTTTGTGAAGTCACTTAAGCTTGACCACAGTCTTTAACTGAAAGCAAAATGTAGTAACAGTAGTCATGTTAGTACTATATTGCAATGATTGCTGAAATCAGTTAGTATACCAGACCTCCCAGTCTGGTGGGCTCTCCTCACATTTTATGTTTCTCTTTTAATACAAATTACAGGAAACAAACAGCAGGCCAGGCCTGTGCCCTCAGATATTGCAGTAATCATGTACACAAGTGGATCCACAGGAGTTCCCAAAGGAGTTATGATCTCCCATTGCAACATAATTGCTGGGATAACAGGAATGGCTGAGAGGATTCCAAATCTGGGGTATGTACCAGTGATTGCTTACCGGCAAATAAACTAGATATAGTTGCATATTCTTTTAGATTAATCACTGTTTAAAAGATCAACTATCTTATATTACTTTGTCTGAGGCACATCATACTCTGCACTGACGTCTGAGCTTCTTCCAGTACTGCATTAAATGGCATTCCTACTTCATGTGCTGTTTGTTCTCTTGTCTTCTGTATGTGAGCAAGACTGGGACATTCAAGTCTGTGAGGCTGCCTTCCATTAGAGTGTTTGAAAGCTTCCCTAAGCAGTACTTCCTTTGGTTAATGTTAAATTCTGTGGTTTCTTTCCTTTTGCTGCAGTTTTTAATCTTGTCCACAGAGTTGCCTTTGCAACCATAGCAACGGTTAGTTGTCTTGAGATGAGTAAACACCACACTTTGTTCATGCCATAAGCCTACAGTATATGGTATGCAACTTTTTAAACAAAATCCGTATTTGAAATGTATTCTCAAGGCAGTTTTCCATTTTCTTTTGTTCTGCAGTAAGCCCCGTGTAAATTCAGCATAATGACTTACCTGATAACTCTTATGGTACAGAATAAACCTATTTTTTAAAAATCTTTTTACAGGGAAAAAGATATCTATATTGGCTACTTGCCTCTTGCCCACGTTCTGGAGCTGAGTGCTGAACTTGTGTGTCTGTCTCATGGATGCCGCATTGGTTACTCTTCACCTCAAACACTAGCTGACCAGGTAGGTATGTTATAGATGTAAACACTTGCAGTAAAAAAGCCCAAACCAAATCATAAATAATTACTGGTCAGATCTTGTAATATTCCTTAAAAAATATTGCAAGTCTTTTCTGTAGTTCATGAAACAGGGTGTCGGCGGTTATGACTAGGACTCTGGGCTAGATTTAATCCTTAAAATATAATTTAAATGAAAGCGATTATTTGAAAGATGTGCAATGTTGTTTTGCTTGTCTTGTTAAAAATCTTGAATGTGTCTGCTAGTAAATATGTTCTTTGCTTTAGTCATCTAAAATAAAGAAAGGAAGCAAAGGTGATGTTACTACGCTTAAGCCAACTCTAATGGCAGCTGTCCCGGTAAGTAACTGAAGGATAAATATTTATATTATTTATATTTTTAATTTTTTTTATTTATGTTGGAGATAAACATCATATAAATTTCAATATTTTTCAAAGTTTAAGTAGCTATGGGTATTTTAAATTCTAAGTAATCATCTGTTGTTCATTATGCAAATGAAGATTATGTTCAAGTGAGTGGAATAAAGACAGTTGGCTGCAGGCAGCTTGGGATTAACTAGTGCTCCTGCTCAGATGTTTGGTTTCCTGGTTTCTGTGAACATCCTGAGATCTCATCAATGGAAGAAGAAACAACCTGAGAGTGGGTTGTCATCTGAAATGTACTGGAATTTCTAGATCATGTTTCCTTTTTGTACTGAATTTAGGATGGCTGTTTCTCTGAGTTAAAGGTACTCTTTTTGTGAACTAGGAAATTATGGATCGGATCTACAAAAATGTCATGAATAAAGTGAATGAAATGACTACTTTCCAGCGGAATCTATTTATATTGGCCTACAACTACAAAATGGAGCAGATTTCCAAAGGTTACACAACCCCGCTCTGTGATAGGTCAGTTTAGTTTTCTTTTTCAATGGCACCATAAAAATGCTCATCAAGAGTCCTACCACATGAGCATTACCTGATTTTTTTAATCTGTTTTACTGTTGACGCTTTGAACATGAACAAGTCTGTAATAAAGTGTAACTTCAGTAGTTTGCGTGATGCTTTAAAACATTTATTGATATAATTTAAATGGGTGTTGTTTAACTTGAAACTGATAGCATATATTGATTTCATTGTCTTCATCAGAAGTTTAATAATGGATTTATACAATTCCTGGGTAAGATGGGAAGTCTGTTTATATGTATAACTGTGGATTTCACACATCTTCACACAAGTGAATGGTAAAGTATTTGAAGTTGGAAGGAACCCGTAAGGATCATAGAATCCAACTTCCAGCTTCAGTGAGACTAAAGCATAACGTAATTGCAAAATTTATACAGCTTTGTAAATTATTTTTGAGGAGGAAAAAAATTGGAATTTTACTGTCTTAAGAAATCTGCAGTCTCTAAACATTTAAACTATCTTCAAATTAGAATATGGAAACAAAATTATAAATCCTGTGTTCTTGAAAAATGTGCTCCTTCAGAGTTTGTCTTGAATACCATAAAGGTGTATTTGAAGATGGTGCGAACTTTCAGTTCAGATGCAAAATTAAGTACTCTCTTGTTTTGTTTTAAAGCAACAAATACACACTCTTAATCTTTGCATTTTAGCCTTATTTTCCGGAAAGTACGAATGCTGCTAGGTGGCAAAATTCGCATCCTGCTTTGTGGAGGAGCTCCACTCTCTGCAGCAACTCAGCGGTTTATGAACATTTGCTTCTGTTGCCCTGTAGGACAGGGGTATGGGCTAACTGAATCATCTGGAGCTGGAACAATCATGGAAGGTTGGTGTCAGCTCATCCCACTGAGTGCTGTGATCCATGCTGGGTGCATCTTTGACAGTCGATTCATTTGGAGTATGCCACCAAATTTTAATTGGGAATCCTGGGAATTACTTACAATCATGAATACATAAAGTAATAGCGGTACTAATTTTGATGCATCGTGCTAAAGCTGGTGACTTGCATATAAAAAAGTATTCTCATTTCTAATAGAGAAACCCATAATAATGTGAATGGGATCTTGGCATTATTGCACTTAACAATTGAACTGAATAAATAATTTTGAGACTTTAGGAAAATAAAAAATTGAATGCAAAAGCCTGGACCAGACTTTTAATTTCATATCATAGGACTTAATGGTGTCTGTCACATGAAACTGTGATACAAATGATGTAGTCTGCAGTGATACTTTTTCAGTGACTTGCCTAGATGCAAAAGTGTTTGGGAATAAGACTTCATGAAGGTGAATCCAAATACAGTATCCCTGAATTGTTATGAAATATTGCTACTTATCTTAGTCCAGCAAAAACTATTTAAAGTTGTTGTGCCACTTCTGAAGTGTGATCCACATGGATAGCTTACTGTGAAAGCTGTTGATACGAGTGGAGGTATCTGTAAATACACCAATCTGTTCTCTTTGTGGGATAAGGATTTTAGCTGCGTGATCTTGATAGATCCATTGGTTTTCTTGGACGTTCTGTTCTATGAATTAATGTTCAGAAATAAATAAGTTAATTTTCATTAAATAAGACTCATGATGACAAAGACTTCTTTTGGTTTTTCCTACTCTCGTTTTTTTTTCCTGAAAAATGCTTTTTTTTTAAATCTTAGTTTGGGACTACACTACAGGGAGAGTGGGAGCACCTTTGGTCTGTTGTGAAATCAAGTTAATGAGCTGGGAAGAAGGTGAGAATTCCTCTATGTCATTTAATTATAGTGTGCTTGTAAGAACTTAATATAGCTATTTTTCTATTGGGCTTTGCCCAGTAGTAGTAATCGGAAATCTGTTTCTTGGCTTTCTAATTTTTGAAGGCTACTTTTTATCTATAAAGTTTGAACTTCAGAGAGAAAAAAGATAAATTCCTCAGTGGTTTTAAAATTTAAAATATCTAGCCAGAACAATCAATGTGAATGGCCTTTTGCCTAGGTTGTATTATGACTCTTTAGCTACACTGTATCTTGTATGCACTGTAATTGTATATACGTATTGTGGAAATGGATACAGCATTGTACCTCTTTCTGATCTAGATTAGTGTTCTTGCAGGACAAGGTGCAGGTTGTGTATGTTGTGTCTTAGAGGTGCTGGATACAGGAGACTTCAACCGAAGTGCGTGCATGACACCTTCTGTTGCCATTAAAGTATTTTAAAATAGCCTTCATTATTTTTTTTTTCATAAATTTATTTAAAATTGGTATATGGAATGGAAGCTTAAAGCATGCTATACAAAATATATTTAATGAAGTTTGAAATGCAGTTACATGATTTCCTTTCTCTGGAGGCTTTTATGTATTGCGGAGTAGAAATACATAATGCTTAAAGGTGTTTGGGGCTAATGTGGAACCTTGTATTTTGTTTTTTTAGTTTCCTAAAATATGAAGTGAAATCTCTGTTTGTGGGTTGGTTGTTTGTTCATTTTGGTTTTTTAATCTTACTTAAGCTTGTATTAAACTTACAGAGCATGGCAGAAAGGTTCATAGAATTGAAACTGAACTAGAGGCAAGTGAACTATTGAGGCAGGTGGTATCTTTGTGTAAGGACATAGTAAGGTGGTCTGTATTTAAATTGTAAAAATAATAGGAATCTTTGCTTTGGAATATATTTCAGTTCTTGTTAATTTAACCTGTCCTTTTAGGTGGATATTACAACACTGATAAACCATATCCTAGAGGTGAGATTCTTATTGGAGGGCCAAATGTGACTGTGGGCTACTATAAAAATGAAATACGAACCAAAAAAGATTTCTCTGTTGATGAGAATGGACAGAGGTGGCTCCATACTGGTGACATTGGAGAGTTTCATCAAGATGGATGTCTAAAAATTATTGGTGAGTTAATAAATTCAGGTGAACATATTTCTGATTCTGCTAAATATTGTAATGAACCCCCCCAAATCTCCATATCTTTGCATGCAGTCTAAAGCATGTATCCCAGGGAAATTCTGATAAATTTGATTGTGTGCTTTAAAAGCTGATTTTTGGAACAGTTGCTTTCTTTTAAAGCAGTCTTAACATTGACTCCCCTCAGTGAGGCTACATACTAATTAGAGACGTAAATATAGGCTAATGGAGCTAGATGAGCTGCCTTAAATTTTTATGATTTTGTAGCTGGAATTTGATTCATTGAAAGGACTCTTTTGATGATACATGCTCAGTAATTAAGCCTTTTTCTAGTCTTGCCATTTTTTGTAATATCTAGGAGAAAAATACAGTGAGGTGAGGGTGTTATACATAAGCCTATGATAGGCCCATAATCCTTTGATACCTATAGGCACAAAAATGGTGCCATATAAACTGCCAGATGCGTCTCTTGAAGATAGCTGATGATTCAGGATGCTCTTTAGTCCTGAAAACTAAGCATATTTGGTTTATTGTATCAGAAATATCTCAGGTCCCATTGCGGCTGTCTTGCACTGATCTGACTGTTCAGCTGCAAGACTACCTTGCCTGGTTTCACAAAGCAGCATCAAAATGCATAGTAAAGGAGAAGTACTCCTGGTTGCCCTCACAGCTAGGTGGGTAAGGCCCTGTACCCACCTTATCCTAATGACCTTTCCTGCCTTTGGGCTGTGTACAGAAGGATCAAGTAATTTGGGCTTAAGTTTCAGTTCCTATTGTGTTTCAAGTTACAGGTGACAGTTGCTCTTTAAATAGGGATTTAACCTGGTAATAAGTAGCAAAATATCACCAAATAAATCATCCCTTGCCCTAAGCATCTGGACCAGACAGCACGAAGTGTATTTTCAGACAAAAACTGGCTTTTGAATAGTGCTAGTAGTCTTCCATTCACCAGACAGTGCTGTCATGCAGGAAATGCCTTTTATAAAGGCACAAAATGCATTAAATTGAAGCATGCCTCATTATTATGTGAGGGAGAGACTGATAAAATGCAAAGCATAAACTACTATTAAATGTTTCTGATACATTCACCAAATGGGAGTCACCTTTTGGCTTTTATACATACGTTTTAGGAAAGTATAAAATCAATGTCTGAAATCTTAAAAAATTAATTAATTTTCGATTCCTGTTTTTCTTCAATAGATCGTAAAAAAGATCTTGTAAAACTCCAGGCAGGAGAATATGTTTCTCTTGGCAAAGTAGAAGCAGCTCTAAAGAGTCTTCCACTGGTAGATAATATTTGTGCATATGCAAGCAGGTAAGAGGCAGCTGACACTTTATCACTGTTGTATTTTGTCCTACTGAAGCCTTAAGGAAAAATTTTTCCACTCAATGCGTGGAATTTTTTAAACCAGTTGAAAAATTATTTTACTTATACAGTGGAATAATTTCATCAAAACTAAAACATCTGATATGTATGTCTTTATTTTTTCTTTCCCATTTTTTTTCTTCATTCATTGGAAAATGCTAAGAATTAGTGTCTTTTTCCTTTTCCCCAGTTTGAAAAGCAGTTAAGCTCTGACTGCATTCATAATAGGTATCACTCAAGCATTTTGGAGATGATTACCTAGAGAAGACCTAGGACACCTTGTTCCTTGCTGTATTTAGCTGTGATGTGTCCTTCAGAGGAAGGGAGGGGGGAAACACCAACAGCTCATAAGCTGGCTTGTGCATTAAAAGTGCTTTCCTTTAACACCAGCAGAAGCTTTGCAGCTTGAGAGAAAACAGTCTGTAAATACTTCGCAAACGCACATTTAATAAATTATATGAAATGTCCTTTCTACTTACTTTCTACATGTACTGATGAACTAGACATATGGGCACAGAGATGTCAAAGTTTCTATTTCTAGAATTCCCTTTGTGTGCGTCATATAAACTTAAACGTATAAATATACCGCAGGTGGTCTTCATTTCCTGTTGTCATTTAAATGTTTGGAAAGTAATTTTTGAGTTTATGAATGATCAGAAACAGTCTGTTTTCTAGTATGGCCAAAAAAAGCCCTGCTTGATAACTTTGAAAGAGGCCAGGGCAAGCATACCAGAGAATTGCTCACTAGTAATAAACAGAAAATTAACTTTTGGTTTGTTCACCTGGTTCTGTGGTATTTTTTGTGTTAACTAATGGTAGTCATCCTGGAACTTCATCTTGTAACTTCAGTTTTGATAGTTGTGGTTCAATAGCCTAACATGCATTGGGCACAAGACTGCTGAGGAAAGTTCTGTTATATTAAGCTTTACTTGTGGTTTTGACCCGCTAGGTAAGTCTCATGTTTGCTTGCTTTGACTGCCTGAGGTCATATGCCTCTTCTGAGCAACCTCTGTAGTCTGTGGGGAAGGAAGTTCCAACAGGTGGTGATTTCTGCTGGTCTAGGATTGAAATTCAGTATTGAAACTGTATTATCAAATTTTGTGTTAATTTTGTCAGGCCAGCCTAACATTGGAGGCTAAAAAGGACTTGTCAGACAGGCACTTGTCTCTGACAGTCTGTATCTTGTCTATTACCTAAAAATAGGAAAACTTATGAGCAATCTTTAAAGGTAATTTAGTGAGTACAAGTACATTCGGGGTTGTTTTTTCTAATGCTGCTGTATTTCTTCTTAATGCTTTCATGTGTGTGATTTGGCATAACTAGCCATGTGCTACAGATTCTCTGAATGATTGTCCATATGCACATTTCATTGTGGGTATATGCTCACCTCAGCAAGTGTGAGCTTGGAGGCTTTTTATTAGCAGTGCCTGTGACTTTCTTATATCCTGTCTCTCCTTATACTTTTGCCTGAGTGGCAATCTCGTATTCAGGAGGAGTCCATTTGTTCCTATTCTGTCTCCCACATGCAAAAGGACAAGGAAGGCAGACTTCTAGGAATGGATTTTTATCTGTGATTTGACCTTAGATCTTTGGGTGCAAAGCTCCTCTGAATACGGTAGTAGGGAATCGGATGTGTTTGCATGATATTGCTGCTTCAAAAGTTGTATTAATTGACCACTTCAGCCAAAATACTCAGTGAGATAAGGAGTAAAATGCTTGCTGAAAGGAATCATGATTAGAGCTCCTTCAGAGGAGGCTCCTACTGCTTTATCAGCACTTCGCCTATCCAAGGTGTGTTTAGTAGGTCTCAAGTGTAGTGTCAAGAAAATGAGCAGTTACCAGAGGAATGAGCAAACATGGCAAAAAACCCAAGGGAGTTCTCAACATGAAACTCAAGGAGAGCTGGTAAGGACCAGACTTTACAGCATGGAGATGGTAGTATTGACATGTAATGTCATTGAGAATGTCTCTTACCATAGGTCTGAGGGCTGTACTCTGGTAGGATCTCAAGCACAGGAGGGGAATGAGGATGCCTGGTGTAGGAGAGATGTTTTGACACATATTTTTAGAAATACAGAATGAAAAGCTGCACATTCCAGGAGCTGTGAGTGCCAAGGTGCTCTTTCTGGGAAAAGGCATAGTTGGATAAAACAGTTTGTCCAGAGGGCCTACGCTTTTACTCAGGAGGCTGAATTTTGGATGAACGAAGAGTTTGAGACTAACCCTCAAATGGATTACTTTTATATACTGTTTATCCCTGGAGACACTGGTGATATTACTGGACATGATCTTAAGCATGTCGAAAGACTAGGGGTACCTGTGATGAAAGTGCCAGTCCTTTGTGTTCTGGATGCCTTCTCGCATAATACATGAATTACAGACCCTAGACAAAGTTACAAGGTTCAGTACAGAGTATAGCACGGGTGGAGGGGAGGGAGGTGCATGTGGGCAGAATCAGAAGCAGAGACAAGGTGAGATGCATGCAGTGATACTGAGGCTAGTCTGAAGTCTTTCTGTAAGTATATTCTTAGTGAAAAATGGGTATGGTTCTGAGTCAGCCGCCAGGCAAAGCCTGTCAACGATGCTAGGACAATGCTAGCCCTCGATGATGCTAGGGAAGCCTGTGTTTGTATGGACTTCCTGACATCTTCACAGCTGCTGTCAGATCATCATTACAACTCATACCAGTAACAAAGGAGAAAATTGCAATGTGCAGTAACCAAAAGCTTATTTCATATTTAGAGTTAGTATTTTAAAATTGTCTAAAGGATAAGCTGAAGTACTCCTCATACTGGGTTTAAAGTTCTGTAACAATCTGTCTGCTGAAAGAAAGCTAAAAAGCTTTAATAAACCTGTAGATTGTTAAGGAACATGAGCCATCAGTGTGTGCTCGCAGCCCAGAAAGCCAACTGTATCCTGGGCTGAATCAAAAGGAGTGTGGCCAGCAGGTCGAAGGAAGTGATCCTGCTCCTCTACTCTGCTCTCGTGAGACCTCACTTGGAGTACTGTGTGCAGTTCTGGTGTCCTCAACATAAAA